>OX637867.1:7370134-7628831 GCA_951802705.1 Netelia virgata | reverse complement strand
GTTTACATAGGAGAGGAGAAAGAAAATCATTTTTAAACATAAAAATAAAAATCAATGGCAAAAAACGACGAAAAAAATACTTTGTCTTTACGAAGGTCGCGATTAGAATCTACGAGCGTGAAGAGAAAAGAAAAATACCGGGATGAGGACGAAAAGTGGGTGTGTCGGGGGGCAAAGTGAGGGAGAGAGGGGAGAGAGTTAAAAGAATAAGAACGAGACGGGATGGGCGGAGTTGCTGTGCGAGGAGAAGAGGAAGGGGAGAGTCTAGTACGACCAAACTCAACGACGGCATATCGAATACAATAGCCCACAAACCTGGAGAGAAGTACACGGGAAGGGTGTCAAGGGGAGTAGAGGGGTGATCGCAAAGAGGGAGGATGGTCTACCCTCATTTACGTAATGCACGCTGAGACAATACCGGTCGGACGTGTTGTACGCGTTCGCGCTTCGCCGCTCGAGAAATGCGATATTACAGCGTCACACGAGGCAAAGAGACGCTCCTCTGGGTCTCGGAAGAGATTTGGCGGTGTATCGGACAGTGATTGGCTACTTTGGAGAGTAAATGGACAGTGATTGGCAAACGAAGGATTCGAGACGCACAGTTATTGGCATCGCCGTTTCTCTCTATGGTCAGAGCGAATCGTTCTCGAGACTGCCAATCACTGTCTATTATCGTGGCCAATGACTGTGTAGTCTTCTAGCGGTACGTTAGAGTCAAAAAGAGGATCGTGAGCGAAGGCAGCACCCTCAAACCGCGCTCGCTTTCGAAACTCCACCTTCGTGCTCATCCTCGTCCTCTCTCACTCTCTTTCTCTCTCGCTTTCGAGATTCTAGTGCAGACTCTTTTTTTGCCTCTCTCGTTCTCCCAGACTCATTTCGTTGTCAATGCTGCCTACTGTCTCCGCCACCAGACACGCTTTCGCATATCTTTCTCAACGTTTTTTTTTTCTTTTTGGTCACCTCTTCTTCTTTTTTGTTCTTGTTTTTATTACCATTGCCACTTCTGTCACGCAGTTCCACTTCGTTCGACTCGTCATCTCTCTCTCTTTCTCGTCTCGTTTTTCTCATTGCCAGTGAGATCTGCTTCGACGTTTCGACTCCATTGGGATCGTGGCTTCGTTCTCGTCTCGAATAACACTTTTTTTTGGCGACAGAATTCACGAGACGTCGATCGAACGGGCGGGCGTATAGTCATTGGCATACGAAAAATGGTCGAGATATTTCGTCACATTTATCGCGATATTTCGGGGTCGTTGACTCTTGACTCGATCGAAAATTTTGAAAATTAAAATTCGACGGACTTGCACGGACTTGATTTCGAATGATTGGGATTTAGTTTAATCGATTATCAATTAATACGATATCGTTTACAACGATTAAAATTGAGATAAATTGGGATTTATTTTGAATTTTTTCTTCTAGGACTGCCAATCACTGTATCTTTTCATAGAATTATGGTATATATATCTATATTTATGTTTTATTCATCGTCACATCGCCCATAGGAGTTACCTCTTCCGTCCTACGGCTCGAAGCGCGTCGGCGTAACACGTGGCAACGTACTTGGAGACACTGCGAAACGTGTTTGCGCGTATATAACCGACGCAACAACGTTATACCTGTACACACGTATTAAGCGAGGGTACCGAGGTCTGTTTTACCGTGTCGAGACACTACACACGACACACTCCACGAGAGATCTCGAGGGACTTTACGCCCGAGCGATCGATAATGGTGCAACGTCCGCGAACTCCGCGAGTCGAGCTTCCGACACGGAAAAGTCCACCGCCTTCTCTCTCGTTGCGAAACACTTTTCTTTTTTTTATATTTTCATCCCTCTACCGTTTTTTTTCCGTTCACGCTTCGGGAACAATGGAGCTGCGATACATCGATACGTTACGTTATTGTCGTAACGCGCTCTCGTTATTGGCAGGATGATTCAGTGTCTCGTTTCGAGAGGCTGGCACAGTTGACGTTACTCTAGTGAGGAGGGTTGAGTATTTTTTAAAATAATTTATAACAATTTATAGTTAAGAAAATATTATTAACGAATTTTTTGTTATTTATTTAATTATTGATGCTTCGATTAAAGCTTAATTGTTTTTTTCGTTCGAATTATATCGCGTAAAAATATGGCAAAATCCGAACGAAAAGAAAATATCGATGTATTTAAGCCCCTGAGTACGAAATTTTTATTATTTTTTGGGAACAATTTAAAGACGAGAATTAAATTTCAACTTTTTTCACTCACTTTTTCGTCACTTCCTTATCGGTGATTTGGCCCTGACGAAACATTTGACAGCCCGATTCATTTTCAGCTCGGTATAAAAACCTCGGTCCTGGGACGCGACGATTAGACCCATTACAATACGAAACTCATTAAAGTCGTTCGAAGAGTCGTTAAGGTCCGTATTTCAACGTTATTCTCGTGCATAATAACAAGTACGACGTTAATCGCCAAGGGAGAACGGAGAAAAATAGAGATATATTCCGAGATACGATAATCTCGATGAAAGATCTAAGATGAAAGACCCAGCCGCGTCTTCCTCACTCTTTTTTCCCCATGTTTTATAAAACGGAAGCTCGGACGATCGTTACTTTATTTTTATCTGAATGTTTTTTTTTCCCTTTTTTTTTTTGTTATTCGCCACTCTGTCATTCCTCTCGACGGTTTTTACACCTGACTTTTCTCTCTCGTTGCTGCTTTTCCACGGTGATATCTCTTCTCGTGCTGCTTCGTTTACGACGCGAAGCACCGCTGAACTCGCGTTTACTCGAGACGCTGCGTTTATCGTTTCTCCCCCTCGGTTATAATTGACTACCCCGAGAAAATGCCACGGACACGAACCCCGCCAGTGATGATTTTACACCGGTTAACCACTGCTCGCGCGTCGATTTCATGTTTAAATGAACGCATGCATTTTTAACTATTTTTTTTAAAACACTACTTTTCCATATCGTCCCGATCTTAATAACTACCGTCTCATTTTGTTAGTCACAAATTTTTTAAAAAACTTACCGCAGAAAAGTCACGATTATTTCAATTATTAATAAAAAAAATCTAAATCTAAGATTAAACTTAATACAATTAATATAAATAAATTTAATACAATTAATGATAAACGAAACAAAAATAAACAAATTAAATAACCTGCCTTCCAATGCAGCTATTTTTAAAATTATGTTAATAAAATGATAAGCGAGAAATTCATTAAAAAATCGTTGACTTTTTGCGATCAAGTCAACTTTCGTCAAACCGATTCTCAATTTTTGCCTCGTACCGAGTAAAACGATTTCAACGTTTATATAACTTATCCGAGGTTCGACTGTACCGTGCAACATCGAGTGTCCGTATAACACGGTTTTACGATGTTGCGAGGAGGGTCTTGTAGATTTCGTGGACATTACGGAGTCTCTAACGTTCCCAATGGGCTCTCGCTCTGCTCATATTGCCCACTACAAATCTTTTTCGTCCATTGCTATTATATCGTACAGAATTACATATTATACCACAAACATATATATATAGAGAGAGAGAGTTACAAATTTACGGAGCTTATTACGACGAGGGGGAAAGAGTAGGAGACTAACGTCTACCAAGAAAGTCCGCTATATCTCCGTTAGTCCGTGCGTATTATATCCACACACACAACACCTGTTCTGCAACGTCGCTGTTGTTTTCCCCTCGAGGAACATTTCTTACCTCGTATATACACACTCTCGCGTCTCAAATACCCCAACTATTCACCACTAGATAAATGCGAGTGTACTTTGCCAGTCTATTACAACGTTCAAAGTCCTACAGGACTTGTTATACGTTATATATATATATATATATATATATAGATAGGTAGATAGATGTAAACATCGTCGACAAGGCGACGGCACTCTCCGCTATCTCTATTACCCGTGCGTGAAGTTGGTTTACGAAAATTACACCAATCACCGTATACGCGTTTCACGGAAAATGATAATTAAGACAAGACTGTTATTGAAGCATCGCGTGCTCGCGATTGTCGCGAAGGACGAAACACATCCTTATTTTGCATTACACGAATTAAATTCTTTTTTCACGATCGCGTGTCACGAAAAATTCAAAAACAAGACAAAAAGTCTTGTTTCTTTTTCTGTTTTGGAAAATTTGCCGCTTTGACGGAGAAAAAAATTGAAAAAATTGGTAGTTTTAAGATTGGTAATTTTGATTCTCAATAGGCTGTGTAATTAACGTAGAAAATATAGTGGAATAGGTTTTATTATCAGTTGAATAGCGAGATGGATATTCTAGTGTGGAGCGTGCGAGAACGAGAGATAAAACGATCCCACGAGTCGCACGTGCCGTTTTGCACAGACCTCGTCAATGATCGCACTAGCTCGCAAATGGACACTTTGCAATTTATGTGCACGAGCCCATTGACTATGCGTGACGCGCATATTCGCATTCGGGGAGTGAGAGAGAGAGAAAGAGAGACGTCGTTTATATCGGCTGTGGCATTGGACTTACGACGATGGCGACCGTATGATTCTTATCGCGAAAGTAGAGGTCGATCACACCGAAAGACGACTTTGGTTGCAGGAAGGAAGTTGTCGCGGGCAGGTGAAAGGCGCAGCTATATGTGTAGCATTATCGATTTTTAATACACTGTACGGGCACTGTTGGTGAGGCAATTTTTTTTTTTGCCAACACTAACTTTGTCGCCGACCGAGGATCGGAAATTTCCCGTAGATTACGAATATGAAATCGTCGTTCTTAATTTTTGAAAAATACCTGGTCAAAAAGTGAAAAAACGTGAAAATTTTCCGATTTTTCATATTTTGACCGGAAATTTTGCAAAAATCGAGAACGAAAATTTCATATTCGTTTTCTATGGGAAATTTGCTATTCCATAGACACCTTAAAATGTCGATTCGGTAAAAAAAATTTGACCCCTTGAAAGTGACCAAAGTGTCGAAAGTCCCGAGGAAAATTTATCTTCAAAAATAATTTTCTAGAGTACTTAAAAAATTGGAAATTCTCTCTAAATCACAAATATGAAATCCTCATGCTCAATTCTTCAAAAATTCCAGTTCAAAAGATGAAAAAACAATTTTCGATTTTTCCAACATTCGACCGGGAATTTTTTTTTAAAACCTGGAACGAGTTCTAATACGAACGAGAATTAATATTCGAGTTACCCCTTGATATCCGTTTAGTCGAAATATGTTTCCTTCCGTCGAGTCTACACGAGAATCTCATTGGCTCGGAGATCCCCTATTCCTACGTTTTTTTTTATTATTCGATCACCGAAACGGGGTACACGCTTCGATATACAAGCTTTACACACGAACTGCCTCTCTCTCTCTCTATATATATAAAAAATATCTAACTCAGGATCGACGCGTTTCCGCTTCCACCGTCAAAGTTCTATACATATATCGTTCCTGTTGTAAACGCGTGTGAGGCATTTCGCGACGGAGGGTGACGCTCAAACGAGACTGGGGTTCGAAACGCGCGTCAGTTTTCGAGCAATTTCACGCCAATTTCCGGATTCCCGAATATCAACAGGGTGTTCGAGTCGATGGGACCGCGAAGAAGTCGAGCTTGAATTTCTTCAACGTCCTTTAAATTTAAACATATTCGTGTCTACATTATGTATATATATATATTATACAAATGTTATACGTAATTTGGATATCCTCAGAGTCTCGGAGACACGCTCCGAGTGACCTCGACCGGATGCTCGAGGATTCACGGCGGAGGAAAAATTACGGCGTGCCTACGGTCTGCCGATTTTCTCGGTTAAACGAGGGAAAGGTTCTCCTTTTCCTCCCCTTTTCAACGCTTCGACGAGGCGAGCCAAATTTAAAATTTCGTTGTGACATTCCTTCCTAAAATTCCCATTTTTCTCAAAAAGCGTGTTAAACGGATTATAAAAAGAAAAAACAGAAACAGACAAAAAATAAGGCGTCTCGTTAAATCGCAATCATCTCTCTCGCACTTCCTCGAGCCTTTCCCGTCGACCGATCGCGACGAAGTAATTCGTTTATTTTTTCAATCGATTTCAATCAATTTCGAAACTAATTTACCTTGGCGCATATATTCACGCATGCGCGCTAACGCGATAATTTTCATCACAAAATATTGCCATTATATCGTAACAAAAATCAGCGTCCATTACACGACCGGTCGTCCTCGAACTCGGTTCAAATATATGTATATATATATATTTTTTCCTTCTTTTTTATTTCGTCGTCGCTCACACTCGTTCCTCTCAACTTACGGAACACGTTATTAGACCTCGTCGCCCAAATCGAGAATCGAGTATTCGACTTTTCGATATGTCTATTATTATTTCGCAATATTATTCCTTATACATGCGCGTGTTTACGCCTACGCACGTGTTCCGTGTGTTTCACACACGGCTTTATAGTAAAGTGCCTCGTGCGATATTCTCGAGGGATCGCATGGTCTAATGAATCCGATGGCTTCGTCATCGCCAGATTCTCGCCTAATTTCATTGACCCTTTTTACCATCGCTCTATATCTAAAGATAAATTTCCGCGTTGATTCTCGTCATCGCACCCCTTGCTTCTCTCTCTCTCTCTCTCTCTCTCTCTCTCTCTCTCTCCATCTCTATCTCCGTCTCTCCTTTCTCTCTTGGTTTATGCGACAGCTTCTCTCCGCACCTCTCGTGAGCCGAGCACTTCGTTCGCTCTTGAGTGAGCATCGGCAAGCACTGGAGCATCGTACCCTCAAGCTTCTCTCTCTCTCTCTCTTGCACACACAGATTCATAGACACACAGACACGAGAATACTCACACATCGGGATATTAGAACGTGAGGAAATTTCCTCACGTACCGAATATCGAAGAGCCGATTATTACGTTGTACGAGAGTCCTCCCCCACACGATATACGCCTCGATATATATATATGTATATTTAATATGTGAACGCCATAGTTATAACGACGAGGCGTCTCCGTCTTTCCATATTGACTCCTCCGGCTTGATATATATTCCATTTACGGGGCCTATATATAGCTCATGTACGAGAGAGAGAGAGAGAGAGAGAGTGAGTGTGAGAGAGAGAGAGAAAGAGAGAGAGAGAGAGAGAGAGAGAGAGAGAGAGAGAGATATGTTCTCAGTGGCACGAGAGACGAGCGAGCACAAAGAGGAACCGGAAGTGGCGAACGTCTGAATATGCCCGGTCGTCCAGGACTCTGGCCGGTTTATCGTTTCGCATATATAAGATTTATAATACATATATATATACACACAATATATAGGTATATATATATATATATATATATATATATAAATGTAAAGTCGTACATATGCGCACGTGTATATTGATATATTATTTATAGATATATGGAAACGTATGTAGGGGTTTAGGGGCGTGTATGCAGGTATACAAATATATATATATATATATAGGAGAGGTGACGTAAACACGTTGGTGCCTCTGTCTCTCGGCTCCTATCCGCGCGTTCATCCACCTAGGACCTTGAGCCACGCGGCAATTTTTTTTTAACCTTTTTTTTTTGCACCGGGACTTTATCCGACGACGACGACGACGACGATTGTCTCTCCCTCTCTCTCTTTCGACTCTTGGACGAGACGATCGATCCTCGGGCGGCGAGACGAGGTAGAACGAAAACTCGCGGACGAGTCTGACAAACTGACGAATGTTTGTTACAGTACACACGGTATGTGAAACATACCGTGTGTACTGTATATGTATACTATATATGTATGTATGTATGTATGTATGTACTATATATGTATGTATGTATGTATGTATGTATAGACATATACAACGTAGAGTCACGGGTAGGTATATTTATACGTGGAGACCGTGAAAGCTTTTGTCCTTTCTCGACCGACGACGACCCTTAAAGTGAGACGTGTTGTTTTTTGTTTTTTTTGGGCTCTTCTTTTAGTACGTCGAAAGCCCTCGGCCGTTGCAACGAAAACTGCAGTATCGATCGAGCTTCGTTATTTCGACGCTATCGAAACGTTCCTGCAGTTTTTTTTATTATTATAGTAAAATTGTCGTTTTTTGTTTGTTCTGTTTTTTCGTTCGAATAAATTTACTTAATTTCGTAATTCGACGAGACGCTTGGCTTAAGAGGGTTCGCGATGTTTGAACGAGGGTAAAATGAGAAAGTAATTGAGAAATATGACTCGTTGAGTCGAGGGGGGTGTAAAATGAAGACCGTACGGAAGAGAGAGAGAGAGAGAGAGAGAGATCCTTAAAGACTTCGGCGACGTTTCGGTCGAACGAAATGCCCACGGCTTGAGGAACGACCCTCGTCGTAAATGCCACCCTGCGCCAAATGTACTCTCGATAAAGTTTTCGACGCTCGTTTATATATCGATATCGCGATATTCTTACCGAAGGCGCCACGTTGCGACGTTTTGCACTTCGACGCTCTCTCAATTAGATCCCGCGGTAGTTTATAAATCGGCCAGCGCGAGAACGTACGTATTAGCCACCTGGTACACGGATCTTCGTTCTCCTCGCTCTCGTGCGTGCATCAGCCGCAGGTGCATTCGGCGATTGTTGCGACCTCTTCGTGCAACGGACGATCGCGTGTCGAGCTTGAGAAAGTCGATCGTCTTAGAAATAATTTAGGTTTTTTTTTCATTTTTTTTTAAAAATTCTTAATACGATTAAATTTTTTTTGTCTATTAATGAGAGAATTATTTTTTCACCAATCGTTTATTCGTGCTTTTATTAATAATTCGTCGTCAATTAACGGTCGAATATGAATTTTGCTATTTCGTTATCTCATGATTATCTCACGATCACCATGTTTTTTTTTCCTAAAACTATTTAACCTTTTTTCAACCCTCTCGCTCTTTTCACCCCTTTCGCAGTATTTGAAAAAATAGAGAGAGAGAGAGAAAGAAATGAGAAAAAACGGAAAATAATAATTACAGGGCGTACGTAGTGTTTTCGAGTTTAATGAGAAACGAGGTCGATTGGTGAGTGGTTCTCTGGAAACGAGCGAGGGGGGGGGGGCAACAAGAAAAAATTCGCGTTAACGTTTACGATGCGTAAAAAAAGATAACATATATATATAACCGAGACGAGCGCAACGTCGTTAGAAACGTAACGTATCTCACGGAACAAAAAACCCCTCGAGCTTTCGAAACGAAATTGCCAAACAGAAATTCCCTCCAACCCGTTCAAAAACCCCCGACCCATGGAAAATCCTTCTCTGAAACTTTTCTCCAAAAAATTCCCCATGAAAACAATAATAACAATCGCAATATTCTCTCGTTCATAAAAAACGAAAAAAAAAACAACAACGAAAAATCGTTTTTTCGCCTTTGTAGAAACAAAAAAAAATTTCAAATTTTACGCGAAATCCATCGTAAAATTCGAGATGGACGACGCGAAGTCGAAGAAACGTCGTTACAGGAAGGACAAGAGCGAGGAGGACCAAACGATGGCAGAGAACGAGACAAAGAGTAATGTAAAAAGTGTGGCTGAAGAATAGCGAGAGTCGAAGGGGGGTGGTGAGGGAAGGGTTTTACGAGTAGTTTGTCGTTTTCAGGGTTGTTTTCCGAACAGAAGCCCTACACCAGATGGCCGCACGGTCCTCCCGGTGTGCGTCGGACGATGCCCCCCCCCCCCCCCCCCCCCCCCTCCCCCCGAGAGAGAGAGACGCACGCACGCACGCACGCATACACATACACATACACACACGCGCACACACGCATACACGCACGCATGCATTGGCATCGTAGGAACGCCATGCGTTCGTTTTGCATTCTCTATATACTTTCGCGTCGTGCGAGCGCATACGACGCGTATGCGTAAAACGCACGTAGCACGGCGATGAAGTAGGTACTCGGGTGCTACGGTTCTCGTTGAAACGGGAGACCCAACGAAGAGCGAGAAGCTTTACCCGTGCCATTCGTTGATTATCCGGACGTAATATCGATTACTCGACGGAGTCGATTCTAACGGGTTGCACACCAACGGACTACCCTTCCACATTAATATCTCTTCAGTGTGTCGATGGGATCAACGTTTCCTTTTTTATCTTTTTCGATAACGATCGACCATTTTTTGTATTAATTCGTATTTTCGTTCGTTTGGAAATTTTCTTTTTCATTTTTCTTTTTAATTAGTGTTTATTATGTTCGTTGTGGTTCGATAAATTTGGATAAATTATCGATCGAAGAAGATTTATATATATGCGTGTTAATGAAAAGAAATTCGGTTTTTCTTAGTTTCAAGATTATCAACCCTCAAACTATTCATGTTTGTACCTCTGTGTATTAATGAAAAAATAATCATCAACTTTTCTAATTCTTGAAATAATCAGCCTCGAAATTATGAATAATTTATCCCACCCGCTATACTTTCATAATAAAGATGTCAACCCCCTCCCCCAACTCCTTAATTAATTCCCACACAAAAAAAAAAGATCGAAAGTCGTCGTTCCATCGCCCACTCGTCGTTCTAATCGATCCTCGCCCGCGCCATACATCACTCCGAATTATCCACCACGATCGTTTCCGCCCTCGCGATTCTTCCAGGACGCGAAACCTCCGGGTGAAAATAAAAAAAACAACGAAAAAAACAAAAAAAAAAGTCAACAACCGCGTTTACAATCTTTCACGATCGAGTCGAATTCGAGCGCGATAATATGCCTTACGGCGGCTGAAATCGGCAAGTGGGTAAGTGGAAACGACTTCCTCTTCGTGCCATAGAGGGAAGATCGAGGGATGTAGGAGGAGGAGAAGTAGTAGGAGAGAGGAGGAGGGAGATCTCTTTGTCGTTCTTGTCCGACCTCGTGGTTTAACCAACACGCGGCACCGATCGCCCACGTGTGTACGCAACCAAAGTATTCCGTACGCCACTGGCTTACGTTTCGTACACACGCGGGTCATCGTGTCTTTATACTCGTCCGTGACTCGTTTCCCAGTGGATCGTACAAAAGGGGGCCCTTACCGATACCTCGCGTATATTTCGCGTACTTACGTCGAGAGAAAGAGCTATACGAGGTGAACGCGTGTTTGCGAATGTGGAACTACGTCGAGGAGAGAGAAGCGCGTTGAGAGAGGGCGATAGACAGATGGAGAGAGAGAGAAAGAGAGAGAGAGAGAGAAAGAGAGAACCGTGGAATGCGTACAACGAGGCGATGCGACGATAATAATACGATGAGAACTATCCCACGCGCCCGGTAGAGAGCCCAACGACTCGTTTAGGCGGAGCATCGGGGTACCGAGCGAGCGAAAAACAGTATAACGCACTACCTACTACAGAACAGGTAAAACCTCCCTCGGACAAACGCTCGTGAGTGGCTAACACGAGTGGCTTATAATTGTTCGTAAGACCGCAACGACGATGCTGACTCGACTACCGCAACGATCGACCGTACCGAACTATAGTCTAGATAGTAGGTAATTATCGTCGCTCTATTCCTGGATTTTTATCGAACGACGAAACTCGAGCTTTCTGATTTTCCTCGAAGGGAGTATAAAATCCGTGCAATCGAGGTGAATCCACTAGACTTTTACACCGGTGCGTCATTAGCATCTCTTTCAGGTTTTTTTCGACGCACTCGTAGAGCACGGTATTCGAGTGGGATCGAAGAGTTCAAAGGAGAATTTAGGGGTTGGGTAGTTTGTGAAAGATGGCATGTTGGTAATGTTCGAAACGTTTTGCAACGAACTTTTGGAGAAAATCGTGGGGTTAACCGTGAATTTAAAGCAGAATTTTGCAAACCGTGTTATACGGGGTCGTGATACGTTTAGGAAGAATTATCGATCAGCCTGCGATTTTTCTCGATACAATGAATAAACGAGGTTAAAACGCGACATTGGACGACGATCTTAATGAATATCTCGCGCTAATGACTTCAGGAACCAAGATCGAGACAATATCGTCTCGTTTATTCGTAAAACGAACGTTGGACTAAAAGTGAAAATAATAAATCGACGAAAATTCGATCGATTTCTCGGCAAATTATAGAAGACGATCGTACACCGTCGCGTTTCTAACACGCTCGTTACGTAGAATTTCGCAATATCTCCGTTTCGGAATCTCGCTGGCTTCGACGCAACGAGAAAACGCGCTTTTACGTTGTCGATCGTAATATCAGGTTAAAAAAAAAAAAAAAAAAACAGTCACGCGTGGTTTTAAGACCATGTGGGGTATCTCATTGTTACTACCGATTTTCACCGTAACACACTTTTTCAATGCTGTATATCATGTTTTCGCGACGAAGTGTTCTTACAGATGGGAAGAGAGAGAGAGAGAGAGAGAGAGAGAGAGAGAGAGAGAGAGAGAGAGAGAGAGAGAGAGAGAGAGAGAGAGACAAGAAGCGTAACGCGATGATTATACACGCGACGAAGGAAAAGGCAGGTTCTTCGTGTAAGTTGCGTCGAGCGAGAGCCTTTTACTGGGTTAACACTCCGTCGTTACAACGAGAGCGTCAACTTTGCCATACACAACGCATTTCCACGTTTAAAACGTGGAGGAAAGTCTCTCTTTCTCTTTCATCATATTACAATTTCTCTCTTTTTATTTCTCTCTCTCTCTCTCTCTCACTCAGTAGGTAATTCGTGTAAACCGAGTCCTGGGATCGACCCGGATCACGGCTAGCCAACATGGGTGTTCCAGTCTCGAATCTTCTCCCGTGTTATGACACACTTGTATACGAAAACAGCGTTTATTCACTACGAACAATGAACAAAATCTTCGAGCAATTTTCATAATCCGGCACGATTCTTAATATTAATAATACGCGTCTGGTATAATTTTTATGAGAAAGAACTTTCGACATTTTCTATTCAGCCTCGCGACTCGTCCCTTTCGTTCTTATAAAATAACGTTGAAACTCTTTAAATCGCTCGAAGTCTCGGTTATTTTTCTTCGTTTTTTTTTTCTTTTGTTTTGTTTGTTTTTTTTTTTCAATGACTTCCTCGCACGCTTTCAATCGGAAAGTCAGGGAATATTTTCAACCTAGTTCGAAGGAAATTCTCGTTGGAGAATTCTCGATCGTGGAATACCGTCGACTTCGCGGCCCTTAAAAATTCGGGTTACGTCACTATGCGCCACCGCAACCGCTCGACGTCTCATTCTCCAGGGTGGTCGTGGAGGGGCGAGAAGAGGGGTGAGAAACGAGGGAGAGAATAACATCCCTGAGAAGACTGCGACACACTCGTCGTCGGCCCTCGCGAGGCGAAAGTCCGAAAGTCATTCGCATACCGAGCCGAGGGTTCGTCTCATCCTCCGTCCTGACTCTTCTTACCACGAGAAAGAGAGTGAGAGAGAGAGAGAGAGAGAGAGAAAGAGAAAGAGAAAGAGAAAGAGAGAGAGAGAGAGAGAGTTCAAAGTGTGAACGAGGACGAGAGTAGACGCCGAAGTGGCGTGCTTCTCATAGTCGAGGAACGAAGTACCTGTCGTCCGCAAGCACGACAAGGGGGTGGGATTTAGGGAGAAACCACCCTTGGGGTAGCTCGAGTCTTCGAAGTGACTCTAAGGGTGGTATGTGTGTGTGTGTGTGTCAGGGGGGATGGTCGTACATTCCTATATATTCGCCCCTCGGCCGTACCACGACGTACCTACCAGCGATTCCTCGCGATTTTTCTTTTTGCTCGATTTCTCCTACGAGCACGAGGGAGACGCTCGGTTGGAAAATTCGGTCGCTTTTCCGATCTAGTGGAAATAAAACGTCCCCGTTGGCAATTTTTCGTTAGTCTTTCTTTCTTTTTTTCTCTTTCGGTTTTCTTTCGAAAGCTCGTAACTGCTCGAGGATAATGGAAGAGGGGGTTGGCCTTTTTTTTTGTTGAATGTTTGTTCAAAGACAGTTGGACGACCGGTTCTCGCATGGAATGGCAGACGGGGTGAAAGTAGGTAACGGGTTTTCTGGGTTGATGGATTAATAATCTCAGGCGATGCATCTGGGCCGACCGCGGCTGTAAATCAACCTTGATGCGATGTTTAATCGGTGGGAAAATTTTCTTGTCGATTTTTTTTTCTTCCTTTTCAATCAACCCCAATTTTTTTTTCGAGGGATGCTCGTCGATAGAAATCCTGTTTTTGTTCCTTTTTTGTTTCATAAAATTCAAGTCTAGACATAGGCCGGGCACGTGAAAAACTGAGGAGAAAAAATGGAGAAACAAAATGGCGGTGATAAGAAGGAAAGCCGGACGGACCGAAAAGGCGCCAGGACTTATCGTCTTTCGTTCCACGCCTTTTATTCAACCGCGTCCTTCCGATATTCCGCTTTCACCTCGAGTCTCGACTGTCTGATAACACGAGATGTAGGTCTTTTTTTTATTTTTCTTCTTTTTCTTCATTTTTTTTTTTTTTTTTTTTTTTTTTTTTTGAAAGTATGGCAAATACGCGTTTCGAAGTTTCTAGGCGGGCGACTCTAGTGGTGGATGGTTGTGTCAACCACCAACCGTTCGTTTCTCCGTTGACCGACAAAGTCGAATTAATATAGTGCGTTATATAAAAGAGAGTGTGTGTGTGTGTGTGTGAGAGAGAGAGAGAGAGAGAGAGAGAGAGAGAGAGAGATATGAAAAATACGAACGACGCGTAGATAAATGACGCGGGAGAGAGGGACGATCCTCGCAGCTCAAGTTAATGAGGATGTAGTGTGTACGGTGAAGCATGTGCACATTGCGTCGTGGCGTAGGTTGACGCGGTGTACAGGCACCCCCTCCCCCCTTCTTTAGCGCGCTTCCCGCAATATCGTTTCTAATTTCTAATTTTTACTGCAACCTATGTATAACCCACGGACTCTTCTACCTACATATATATATATATATATATATATGTTTGTGGGATATTTTTTTTACAGTTAGGACGTAACAGACGTTTAAATTTTTCTCACGCTATCGTGAAAGTAATTACGATCGGAGAGATTCCACGTTGGAAAATTCAAAATAATTTTGAATACGTGTGAAAATTGACTTGTGCCTTTTTTTTTAAATTGATTGTTTTAATTTTGTTGAAATTTGACGATTATCGTAGACAAATTTTGTTATTGGAATAATCTTCGAAAAGAATCGAAGTAAATTTTCAAAATTGATATAAAAATCAAAATTATTGTTAATTATGTTATTAGAAATTATTATTCAGAATTAATTCTTGTTTCAACATCGAATTCGTAGAATGCGAAATAATTTCGTTCTTGGTACGAAAATTCATTAATTTTTGTCGATAATTATTATTTCATCGATGATCGTCGTAATAATTTTTCACGAATCGTCGACGAAGCAGGAAAAATTGTCGAAGGAAGAAATACCCATTTTCGCGAATCACTCGAAAGAAACGTTCGCGCTTCGACGATAAAAGTTCTTACGTAAATTACCGAGCTTTTTTCGTATTCGAACGAAAGATTGTTACAAAAGTCGAAAGTCGATCGTCCGTGGAAAAGATCGCATTTATCGTTGGCTACGCTCGAGTTCTCGTAAAACCCGAGACTCGCAAATATACGCGACGAGCGCGACCGTATCGTTCTCGTCGTCTGGTTCGCGATATGCACACTCGCGTGTGGAAAAGCTAGTGAGCGCGAAATCGACTCTGTAATTCGAACGCGATGCCTTATTTACTACGCGCGTGTACTTTCTTCTATACACACGTTTATATATATATTTTTTTATATCTCGTTGCGGTGCGTTGTCTTCGACGAAGCGAGAGTGTGTCTCTAAACCAATAACTGTTTCCGGTTTATTTATACGCGGTGAACGTATCGCATCTATTTTCCTACATTATAATAATCTTCGCATACGGAAAACGATAGAATTTCTTTCGAGACACGGTAATCGTTTTTAATCGAGAATATTCATGAAACGAAAAATAATAATAAAATTGAAAAATTGAAAAATTGAAAAATTAAAAAATTGAAAAATGAAAGTTCATGAAAAAGTCGACGTTTTCTTATCCGACGTAAAATTTGATATCGTTACGAGTGAACATTAGTCGTATATATATAAAACACGAGTCGATGAAAGTTTATCGCGTTTCGCAATTTCGCGAAATACGCTCGCGTGCGTCTCTCCTCGATCATCGATACACCCCGGCAATTTTACTCTCGCTACATTTTCCTCGCTTATAACATCGTACTTACACCATTATCGATCCTTTCTTTCTTTTCACGCGTGAATTTCCGGTATCTCGGGAATAAATTCAGCGGATATTACATAAGTAAAAAATCGACTCTTGCGCAAAGAATGAAAGAAAAATGAATTATTCGAAATAAAAGAAAAACAAAAATTGTGAAATTTTGCGGTAAGAATAAAAAGAAAATCCGAGAGAATACTTTTTGTTTTAAATAAAAAAAATTGATAAACAAAAAATAGGGTTGGAGCTAGGTCCAAGTTATATAAATCAATTTTTATTCGTAGCGTTTCTTTCGCTTTCTGGAACGCCCGTTAGCTTCGAGCGCCTATCGACACCTTGTCGGATTAAGCGCGAGGAATAAAATACCAGCTTAGCATCTTTCGACGTTTCTCCTTACGTATTCGAGACGTAGGGCGGCCGGAGATCTCTCCGCATCGTCGAGCGCGATCCGTTCCGGTTCCCGTTCCATTTACATTTCGTGGCCGCGGCGTAACTCACTCGCGGATCGTCGTCTTCCGCCCACCGTACGTACGTAAATAAATACAGTAAAATCTCGATTATCTTGAAATCGTGTCGCACCCTTCCACGATTCTTCAATATTACAAGAATTTTACGTTAATTTCTCAAAAATATATAAATCGCGATAAAAAAAACCAAAAAAAAATACACAAATAAATCGTCAATTTATATTTTCCTTAATTTCAATCTTATCGAAAATTAATTCTGTCGAATAACATTAAGAAATTTATTATTATCATTAAATTATTCTACTAAAACTTAATTTATTATCAACCAACATGAATATAAATTATTTCAATAAACAGAAACGAATCAAATCCGTCTCGAATCTACGAATAACTATTCTCGTTAATTAAATCATGTTCTCAATTTATCTCCTCTCTTTCATGATATCTCTGCGTTCGGCAAATAATCGAGATCGCACACTAAATCTCCGATTTCGTCCGGATTAGAGCGCGTGCATCATAGCGATCCAAACATCGCGCCACGTTTGTATATATACGTTGCGCTTTTAACGTCCCCATTTCTCCGGGTCGCACCGGTAACTTCGATCGTTGCGACCGTCGACTGGAAGTCCGATATTATTCACGTCCTATAGGTTGGCTTTTCGTACACGCTCGGACGATGAGCGTAAACGAAGGAAACCATTGCCTCGTCGTCCCCGTGGTCAACGGCGCGTCGCGATCATCCAGGCACCGGCGGTTCGCTTATACTCAACCACCGTAAACCTAATCTCTCCCTCGTCTTCCCTTCGCCAACTGTACACACAGTCTAATAGTACGAACCTACACTATATATATATATATATAGTGCATAGTATATATATATATATATATATAGAGTGCATATTAGGTACATATATATATATATTATGTATGTATGCACGAGGGTCCGGTACTTCCTGCCTGGTTCGCGCGTGCAATTGCTTCGTAGAAAATTCCACATTAGCATTAAACCATTCTGGAACTTTACGGACTAAATTACGCGCGAACCTTCCTGCATATACACGGCACGTACGAAATAACGAAGGATATTTTACTTCCGGCGTGCGTGGACACGGTCGCGATGAAATTTATCTCGGTCGACTCTGGGGGAATCTTCGCAAAGTTTTTTTATAGGTGAAACAGTTTTTACGGAGAGAAGCGACGATACGGCGGACTTTTTCGAAAATTTTGTTTGACGATCGTGAATTTTGAATTAAGATGAGATGAAAAAGATCGAAGGGTCAACGGGGGTTAACTGTGGTGGTTCGCGTGGCTCTTGTTACGGAAACTTGGAGAATTGTACGTTGGGATTCGAATGTTCTCCGTGGAATTCAGGGAACGTCGGCAATTGGAATTTCCGGATCGATTTCCTGCTCTCGAAGTTGCCCTCTCGCGACTCCCTCTGCTCGCTTACCTGGATTCTAGCGAACGGAGAACGTAAAGTCGACGGCGTTTCTCTGTCCCGGTGGGTGACGATGCGCCAGCGTAAAAATCATTTTACGACTACGACGACGAGCCTTCGCGATGTTCCCCTCGTTAGCTTTTTTCTTCTTTCTTTTTTCAAAATATTTCAAATATTCGCAAATTAATATACGAATTAAGAATAATAAATTTATAAATCGTACAACAAATCTATTAATATTATTATTATTATCGAGTATAATAAAACAATAATTATCATGTAAAATTAATACACGACAAATTTTCCTCGCATTTTTAATTCCAAAGAAATTTTGAAAATTAAAACAAAACAAATTTGTTTACCATTCATCGTCAGTCAAGTCCTTTGGACCAAGTTGAGTTGAAAATCGCGGTCGGATACGTAACTCACCTCGGTTTAACCTCGCGTAACCCAACGAGCGTAAAAGTACGACAACAGAAGAAAGAACAATCACGTGGGGTCACGACGAGTTTCAAATGACCAATCTCCTCCAGAGGATACATTATTGCCTCACTGAATTTTAACCGGGTCACAGTAAACATTCGCCTTTTCCAGGATAAACATATATATATATATATATATGTTTGTATATTTGTATATATATATATTTGTATATTTGTATATATATATTTGTATATTTGTATATATATATTTGTATATATATAGATATATATGTAACACCATAGTCATAAACTTTGTCGGCGGACCAAGTAACAAACGGGGATGAAGAAATCGCAACCGGAAAGCCTCGACTGTAATGAGCGAGCGGTGTGGCTAGATGGGCGTAAAAGGGACGTGGGGGGGGGGGAATAGAATGGGGCAAAACGGTCCGATTTCTTATCGTTCGGTCCGGGAACGAACTCTCGACGATGTCAAATGTTATCTGCGTTCCGGAACGTAAAGATAGCGTGGAAGAGTGCCTGGCACTTCCCATCTATTCCTCGGTCCCCCTTAAAATTTTCTCGCGTTACTTTTTGTGTGTTTGTATGTTTTTTTTTTTTTTTCTTCTTCTTTTTTATTTCTCTCTTCTAATTCTCGTCGCACTCTTCGAAGCTCTCGTTCTACGAGAAACGTTTCCACGAGCCACGAGCCGTATGAAAACACGGGCCACGAAAAACAAGAATAGTTTTCTAGGACAGCTATATTCGAGACGATGAAACACCCGGTCTGTAAGTGGGCTTCGTGATCTTGCCCCGAGCTCGCCCGGCTCTCCGCGAGAGAGTCCCATATGAATTCTTGATAAGAAAACGAAACCAGACGCCAGTATAATGGCAACGTCGAGTTTATCGTTTACAATGCGCGTGGCTCACTTAGTCACGTGTTATTATAATTGTTATTATTATTGTTATTGTTATTATTATTATTATTATTATTATTATTATTATTAGTATTTTCTTTTTTTTACATCGTTATTATCGTCGCTATTATTCATGCGATTGTACGTAATCAGGGAAACTCGCGACTGTGCCAATTATTGAATAATAATGCGTATAATTACGAGGGCCGAGTGAGATCGCGTCGTTCGAGAATTGAATATTATCGCTGCTCTAAAAGAAAGAAAAAAAAAAGAAAAAAACCAAGAAACATAATAAAAATCGACGTTCGTTTAATGTATTCGTCGCGTTTGCGAAATTCATCCGATATTTTCATTCTACAAATATTACGTAGAGAACAAAAATTAAGGTCTCGTTGAAAAAAAAAGAAGATTTTTCTATTATTTTACAGCATTTACAATTATTTTTTTTTGTTACAATCGTATAATCGTCCTCCAAACATTTAACAAAATAAAAATCGATTCGTCTCTTCACGAAGAAAAATTCATCCTCTGGCGATGATTTTCGCGAGCGTCTATTTATTTTTATTTTTTTTTACCGAAATCAGACGCGAAACTATTATTCGCTTCCACAGTTCGACTAGACAGCGTTTCTCGTTTGGGGGAGTCGTCTGCTTTTTTTTTGTCTCCTCTTTTCTTCAGTTCCTTTTCATTCGCTACACACGATGTCTCTCTCCCACCTTCTCTCTCTCTCTCTCTCTCTCTGTCTCTCCCCTCCCCCCTCCCCCTCGCCACCATGTTGACGAACAAACGGGTAACAGTGGTAATCATTGAATACTCGTCTCTGCATATAGGCCAGACGATGCAAACGGCAATCCCGGTTTTCTGGCAATCTTTCCCTATCCCATACGCCCGTTGTATGCCATTGGGATTCTTCCGTGTACACGGGGGACGCGACTACACGCTCGCGCATAAAACGATGCATCAGCAAAGCCCGCTTGCACGCTGTTTTTTTTTCTTCCTATATATATATATATATATATATAGCGTATCGTGCACTCTAGATATAAAACATATGCATATACGTGTATATATATATATACATCGAGTGGTCGGTCTCCTATACGTACGTATATACGATGTGTGCATCCAACTATGGGGCATTCTCCGCGAATTCCCCCCACTCTTTACCACAAACTTTCACAGATGTTTCCCATAGCGCGCAATCTCACGATATGCTGCATTTTTTTTCTTTTTTCCTTCAAATTTTACCGGTTACTCGTTGATTTTAAACGCGTCTTTTTCCAACGCTATATTAACGATTCGCGGTTTTTCGCAAGATAAGAGATAAATATAAAATTGTAAAAATGCTTGGATAATCGAATTTAATAATAAATTCGGGGTAATTTGTCCACGGGTTGTATCGCGAGGTGATGAAAAGTGGGGAATGAATTAAGGTGGGTTGGATGAAAAAAATTGCTGACTTTACTCAGAATGTCTTCTATATCGTAGAATATATATATATATATATATATATAGTGATATACGCGACGATGGAAATACGTATTACGTACCTGAAGGACGCGCGTATATCGCGCCCTTTAGGTAAATATATGCGCGACTTATGCGCGAGAGGGTAGACTCGTAACGGTTAAAACGTATACGGATATACGATCGACGTACATCTGACGTAAGATCGGGGAAAGCGGGAGTAGCGAGCTTTGCAAACACTCGTCGTAGGTGAACGATCCCGTTTTCGATCGATCCTCGAAGTAAGATGGATTGAGGTTTAAGGGAGAAAATTGTATATGTGTGTTTGTGTGTAAGTCGAAAATATCTCAGTACCCCTTTCCCTCCTCTTTCTCGTCGCTCGATAGCCGTCACCTTGTTCTCTTTCTCTCTCTCTTTCTCTCTCTCTCCCTCTCTCTTTCTCTTTCTCTCTCTGTCTCTCACTCACCTTGTTTGATTTTCTTTCACATCTGCCTCTCGGACTTTTAGAACGCGATGTATTATTTGTAGGAAAAAACGGAAAAAATGAGAGAAAAAAAATAGTCCGACTCGACCGGTTCGATAATTCATCCTATACCGTAATGGCGTGATTGTATAAGTGTACGTACAGTTACGTGTTAGGAAGTTCCCTCGTCGAGATGCTTGACTCGAGCCGTCGATACCACTCACGTTTACTGTACGACAGGACCGTGTAAAACGAGAAAACGCGATATGTACGTTGAAATATCGCTGGCGTCGTAAAGATTTTTATGAAAAAACAGAAACATTTTTTGTTTTTTCAATTTTCTATAATTTAAATATATATATTTTTTTGATCTTTTAAAGATTGTGGAAACGGTACAGGTATATAATTGTATCAAAATAATGTAAACGAACACGAACTTACCTATTAATGTGAAAATATCTCTTTTTTTAAATATCGATTTAAAAGAAATATATTTTTTTCAAATATTTTTTGAAATTAATTATTTATTCAATAAATTATTTAATTTACAATTTTTTCATTCCTTCGTTTCTAATTTCGTAAATAGCTTCGACGAAGAAACTCGTAATTTATACAAGACGTAAAATACCGAACGTAAATTATACGTACGGTTTTCGTATTTCCCAAAAACAATTGTATTACTAATATAAATCCAAGTCTAAGATAATTAATTTGTGCAATTTCATCAAACAATGCTCTCGATTGTGCGAACGGAAGACTTTGAGAGTCGCTCTCAAAACCGGAAACAATATATCTTTATCCCTAACCCTCCCTCTTTCTCACCATCTATATATATATATATATATATACATATATATACATGTGTATAAACATACGAAACTCGATGAGAGATGCCCCATATCCTGAAGATATTTTTGCTGATGACTCTGTCCGTCGTAACTGTCGCACTACTGCATCGTCGGTCCCTCGACAACGTGGTTTCCCCTTTTTCTCGTGCTCGATCTTTCGGACCAACGCAGCATCTCCCACAGCTTCCTCGGAAGCTCGAGAAATATCAGCAGCAGCAACATAGCGGTCTATGTATAAACGCGGACGCTGCTCAAGCGACGTCCTACTATCCTATATGTGTGTGTGTGTGTGTGTGTGTGTGTGTCTGTGTGTGAGTCAGCTATATCTGTATATAAGCGAGAGACCACAGATCGTTCGCATTGTTCTCCTTGTCGAGCACGCGGCAACGTACGTATATATCCCTAACACAGTCTGGAGAAGTCCAAAACTTCGTCTATTTTCGGATTAACTACGGTCACTCGAAACACATAGAAATCGGCGTACAAGCGTGAAGATCCCTTTCACGAATAGTTACGCAGTCACCCAAGAGACTTATGGTTCGATGATTTCACTCGAGACGAAACTTGGAATCGCGTCGAATTGTCGAATTGAAATAACGACGATAATGCGAGCGTAGTTTTTGTCGATTGAGGGTTTCTCGAAAAAATAAAATAAAATAAAATAAAAATACCTAAATAAAATAAAATGTAAATAATTGTTTCTTCCAACGGTATTGCGGCAGATGCCTGATTCAATATGCATGCTCGTCGTTTAAAGAGAAGCGGTGTCAGCGATTTTTCAATATCCGCCTGGAGACAGCCAGGCGTTACGAGATGGAACGTAGCGGTTTAGTGACAAATGCAAAAAACTAAAAAACTAAAAAATATACGCATAAACACACAAATATATATATATATGTGCGCGCGCGCCTGTGTGTGTGTGTGTTTATGCGTTGTCATATATATATTTGTGTGTGTCAGCACGTGTGTATTTAGTACGTGACAAAAATATCTAAGTAACTGACGGAAAACCATAATCGGTCGAAAGTTTAGCACGAAAACTTTTCTCGCATTATCACTTTTGTTTTTATTCCAGTGATGATATGGCGTAACGGTTTTCTTACTAACAGAGAGAATACTCAACCGCGTCAGGACGAGATGGCGTATCGTGATATGTTTTCGTCAAACTCTCAATTCTCTGCCTGTTTCTCTCTCTCTCTCTTTCTCTCTTTTTATCTTTATCTCTTTCTCTTACTCTCACTCACTCTTCTGCTTTCAGTTCTCGTCGTCCTTTCTCCTTTATTATCGAGCTATCTCGTAACGACCGACGCTCGAGTAAATCTTAAAACGCTCGGCAATCCTTTGCAGAACGTAAATATAATCCGAGCGAAGCTTCGATACCAATTGTCGGTAGGCAATTATGCAATCGATATTCCACCGGAGTTTCGTGTCTTTTGTATACGGAAAATCTGTATCGTTCGTTGTCCGTCGAGTGGTGTATCAAAACCGTTTTCCATAATGGCTGGTCTCGGGACACTTCGAGGCGGAAATACGCCGAGAGAGGGACCCTTTGCGAAATGTTATACAATTTGTATGATTTATCGTTCGATTCTCGTGACTACGTTAAACCGTATTCTCTGAATTTTCGTAACTATGAAAAGTTCCTTTTCTTAGAAACATTTGATAATATTTTTAAAAATGAAAACAAAAAAACAATTTTTCACGAATTTTTTTAAATTGACGTTTCATAGAAATATCAAAATTTATTATCTCATCGTTGACAATATTACGCGAAAAAATAAATAAACAACGACGTTTTATTTTTCGAGATTCGAGCGATGTTTTTTTTGGTTTTGTTTTCGACGCGGTAGGACGAAAATCCTATATTTTATCGTAGCTGTAGCGTCTCGATGCAGTAACGATTTGCCGGATGATGGGGTACGTAGTTACTGGGGAATTGCGCGAGAAGGGCACGAGAACGTCCTTGACGATCCGGCCGCCATCGTTGCCGAAGGTTGGGCCAGGCAAGAACGTGGCCTGGTCGATCACTCCTGTGACGTCACTCATTCAAGGTCGAATGATGAACCGAGAGACTCCAAGGGTTTTCAGAGCTATCCCCTTCCTCATTTTACCCCTGTTCGAGAAAAAACCCTCGAGTCACGCGCGAGTAAAACTCGATTTATCCGAGTTTTGAATAATTTTTATTCGAATTAAGCAACAACAACGACAAAATACAAACAAAAATAATAAAACACAAAATCATTTTAACGAGACAAAACGCGTTCGAGCGTTCGAACAAATTTTAATCGAACGAAATAAAATTTATTTTCATCCGTGCTCTCGTTGCATCGCGAGTCGTGAAATTAACAACCCCTCGTAAATTTTATTGCAAACGAAATAAACGCTTGGTCGTAAAAGTAAAATTTATTTAAATCGACCACGATGTTTTTTTTCCCGATGTTTTTTCGCGCGATCTAATAATAGTCGCGCGCGCCAACAAAATTTCTTTCGAATTTGAATTCGCGTAGTCGTTGAATTATACGCGTATACGCGGGTTTTTATTATAGTTTCACGGACTAGTTGGGTGTATATAAAAAGTTGATACGTCGAGATAAACCGGTACGTTAACCCGCGGCGTCACCTCGAGCCGCGTACGACCTCGAGTTTGGTCGATAACTCCACTTACACCGAGGTATTATAGGACGCTCGATAGTACACACCTGAAATTCTTCTATTTTCCACGCATTTTTTTTTTTTCATTCAGAAAAAACTAATAACATTGCATATCCATTTTGTAAAAAAAAAAGAAAATAATTAATAAAATTAATCCACAACGAACTTTATGTCTGTAAATGCGAAAGATGAGCTTTATGAATATTGTGTAAAATTTGAAGTCAACGATCGATCGTAAATAAAGTAAATAAAGTACATAAAGAAAATACAGAAAATAAATAAAGAAATCAATTTTTTCTTTTTCAAAATATTTTTGTTATTTTATAGCGTTGGAACGTTTTTTTTTAATTATTTTTTTTTATGACAACGTACGAATAATCGTGGGTAGTTATAGAAAAAACGGGGTCGAGATTTACCTCGTCAGGGTGGGAAATGGCTCGAACGTTTCGGTCGAGACAAATCGCAGCTATGAGAAACCGCTACGTTCTAATGCCCCGAGAGTTATCTCTTTCGTGACAGCGAAGCGTTTTAAAGCGCGCACGGACCGCAGGAACCGCACATTTTTCTAGCTACCGCCGTGTCGTATATTTCACCCGTAGCGAAAAAAAACCTCGATCAAACCGTTTTTTAATAAACAAAAGAAAACCAAAAAAATAAAATATTAAAATATACAAAAATTGGAAAATTCAATAAAAAGAAATTCCCCAAAATAAACAACAGCAACGAATTAATTAACATTAATCCGAGGTGCTCGAAAGAGTCTTACGTTTTTCCAAACGATCATTCAACCCGTAAAACTTCGATCGTACTATAAATGTCCAAAAATTAAAAAAACAAAAAAACAAAAAAACAAAAAATATTCTAACCCAATTGTTTTTCATTTGATTTCAGATTTCATCGAGTTCGCCACGAGATCGGATCGATGGCTCCGACGAGTCTGCTCGCGTCTCGAATTTTACGTATAACCGGCGCGCGTTATTATTGTTCCCAAAATTCTCGTTTTCTCGTCGTTCGCGTTCGAATCTCGCAAACATCGTGAATCCTCAGTTAAGTATTATTTTTCCTCTCGGTCCTCGTTTACATTCGTCCGTTGTCCAGCGAGCACAGAAAACCGGGAATATCGTTGCGCGAGTTCAAATGTGAGAGAAGCTTCTTACGCGTTCGAGTTGGTGGGCGTACGTGTTTGTGCGCCCCCCTCCAGCCCTCCCCCTTCCACCCGTCGTTTTCCAGTGAAAGTGTGTCCGTGGGTAACCGTCGTGGTGACCCGGTCGCGAGAATTACCGTTCGCCATGGTCGATCGGTAGATCGTTTTCCAAGTTCCGTTTCCTGTCGTTTAATAATAATAATAAAAAAATAAAAAAAATTATTATACACAATATCGGGATTTATTTTTTGAAAAATTTGAAACGTAAAAAAAGCAAAGAAATAAAAAAATAACAAAACGATAAAATATCGTAACAAGTGGAAAAAAATGCTGATTTTTGAGGACGGTGATTATAATTATTTTTGTTCACGAACAAAACAGAGGGGATAATAGGGTCGACGCGATGTCCGACCGAGGAGTGAAAAGATTTTGCGGTGGCGCGCGAGCTACGGGGAACTATCGTCGGATCTGCATCTGCCGTTGCCGTTGCTACGTCGAATAATAGTCCCGGGAGGCTATTATGACGGAATATTTGGAGCCGCACTTCGTCCGGGCACTCTGCCGCGATCCAGACAGACGAACGCTCCAGGTGAGCCAATGACTTTTTTCCTTTTTTGTTGATTTTTTGAGTTTTTTTTTGTTTTTTTTTTGTTTTGTTTTTCGTAGAATATAATTATAGATTTTTACGAACTATTTTGTTGCTTTTGTTGTTTAGAGGCAACGAGGTACGAATATGGCACTTGGGAAGGTCGTTGATTAGTTTGCATCTTCAAAAATCGCGTTATTAATCGCGTGACCAAAAAAATTTCGTATAATTAGAGTTAAAAGTCTCGTTAAAATTGAATGAAAATAGTGAACAAATTCATTAGTCTCGTTTTTGTCAATATTTCATGACTCTGTATTAAATTTTGAAAATATTTGAAAAAGTTTGCAAAAATAAAAATTTTTTTTTAAAAAAGCAAAAAAAGGAAAACGGTATTTAAATTCTTACGAACGAAACGGTAATAATTAATTTACAATCGTTCGACCAAAAATATCGATGGACACATTGAAATTAATTTGAAAAATGTCAATATTTCCTTTTTTTTACAATATTTTCGATAACGATCATAATTTTTATCTCGCAACGTCAAAATTACGAGAGTTTCGACTGTCATCGTTGCTAAACCTCGGCTAGACCCGACGTATACATCGGCAGGCGGCTTTTCATTCCTTTAATCCTTTGACCCCACCCTCTTACTATTTTTTTTTCATCTTTTTCTTACTTCCTCTTTTCTCTATAACCCCCCTTCCCTCTCTCTCCCTCCTTTCCACTCCCACCCTGCTCAACCGTGCTCAGATCTCGACTACGACTCGCGTCTATATCCTTTATTTTTTTCCTACCTCGAAAGCCTCGTAGCCGGAGTTCAACCCCCTCGCACCGTTCTAAAATTCTCGCGTAAAGCAGACTCGGTCGGATTCGAAGCTCGAACCTGATGTTTTCTACCCCGCCCCACGTCAGCGTCCGACCGAGAGGAGAGCACCCCCTTCTCTCTCTCTCTTTCTCTCTCTCTCTCTCTCTCTCGCGGGCACTCTCGAGACTAATTAGCAATTACCGGAAGCCACAGCCGTGGAACTCTCATCCGCGAGTGTCTCTCGCTGTGTATCGTACCAAGTGGATATCGACAAGCTACCCCCCCCCCCCCCCCCCCTCTTTTCTCACCACCACTACCACAATTAACTCGACCGAATTTCGAACGCTTATCATCGATTGTTATTCGACATTTTCGTGGCGAGGATTACATAATCAGACGTTTGAATATATTGGACGATGATAAACGCGAGAGTCGTATTTCGACGATACGAGGAGCCACGTGGTTTAACTTAAATAGAACGATGTCAAGTCCGTTTTATTGCATTTTCGATCGGTCGCGAATCATTTCACGAAAAGTACGAATGATGGTCGTGGCTAAGCGTCGAAATTAATCGAGGGTTGGAGGGTCCTTCGTGAATCATCGCGTCGTTGCTCGAAAGTGCGATTAACGGGGATTAATGATAAATTGTTTTTTTGAATATGTTTTGGGGGGGGGGGGAATTTGTCATACGAATTTATTTATTCGTGGAGTTATAACGAGATTTGCATTTTTTTTGAGGTTGATACACTCGCGCGATAATTTTTGATTACAAGATTATGCAAAAAAAAATCAGACGTAATAAAAATCCGACGGGTTTTATTTTCGAACGAAGTCGAAGCTCTCGCTAATTCGTTTCTGGCTGAGTTTTATCGATTAATTTACATTTTAGCACGATCGTTACGAATACAATTTTTTCGACTCTAAAGTCGTATAGACAGTCGTTTCGACTCGGTTAAAAATAGCGGTTAGTTGTAATTAAATTAGCCACGATTAATTTCAAATTTTTGTTTCGAAAATTAATTTATCGATCGATCGCGATAATTATAAATTTTAATTCTACTCAAAATCTATTTAACTTTCGTCAACTCGAACGAATCTTGTATCATTGCGTTCGACAATTTTCCGAAACGAATATAATCTTGCCAAAAAAAAAAAACAATAAAATTCATTTTTCGACGAAAATCCGCGTTCGTCGTTCATTGTCGTATCGACAATTTGTATAACCCACGTACGTTACAACGAATAGAGCGGTAATACGAGCGGAGTGACAAAGAGAGAAATGAAAATGAAGAGAAAAAAGAAGAATGTAGAAACTCCATACTCCCGCATTGTGTGGGAAGAAGCACGCTATAGTGAGTTTGTCAATGCATTTGCTGCGCTTGTTTTATTATTTTTTTCGTTTATTTGTTTTTTTTTTGTTTTTTTTTTGTTTTTCACAGACGATGAATGGGTAGTAGGGAGTTGACGCACGCTCGTTTCGTACTGTCGCTGCACTGCCGTGTGTATACAAGCGAGTAGTCTATTATATCCTTGTCGCCTCAGGAGGAGAGTGGGGAGGGGGCGGGGGGAGGTCGATGAGACGAGTGGAGGGGGGAGAGGAGTAGACTGAATACGTCGCGATAGAATGATAAGCAACCGAGAGAAGTTCCCCTCTCCGCGACAGATACGAAAATGCATCGTAAGCACGTGTATTTCAAAACTCGTTAATAACGCGAAATTATTTAACAAAATGTTTGCCACGAAAGAGATATTATGGCGGTACATCCGTAAGTCATGAAAATATTTCGAGGATTGGAGTTTTTTTTCGTGTAAGAAGTAACGAAGTCGGTTCTAATCGTTGCCAAAAAAATAAAGAAAATCGAAATAAAAAAGAGAAAAAATGGTAAATAAAAAAATATCGGATAAAGTTGGAATAAATGGAGATTAATTGAATTTGGCGAGTTGGAGGTGAAGTAATTATAAGTACTTATTGATGAAAACCGATGAAAATGATAATTATGAAAAATAATATTAAAAATTAGACGGTGGTGGAAATTTGAGTTAATTGATTTTTATTTAATTATCGAAAGTTAGGTTGATAAAGATCGAGGCTCGTCGCGTCAGCTATGTAATGTTATTCACGATGGGAGACACTCGTGGCTCAAGGTGATGGCTACGCGAAAGAGGCGATCCACCTACGCTTATTCGTCAAAGTTCGTGCCCGAGCGAACACACATAAGCAACGCACACGTGAGTGTCGATGGAGTTACAAGGCATTTTCTAACCGACCGAGTCGAGTCTCCAATTTCTCGATCGCGAGTGAGTTCGTATGGCGGGTACAGAGAGAAAGAAGGAGGGAGAAAGAAACAAACAAAGAAAAAGAGAGAGAGAGGGGGAGAAAGAGAGAGAAAGAGAGAAAGAGTGAAAGAGAGAGAGAGAGCGAGAGAGAGGAGAGAAAGAGGGGGAGAAAGAGAGAAAGAGAGGAGAGAGAGAGAGAGAGAGAGAGAGAGAGAGAGAGAGAGAGAGAGGGAGGAGAGAAAGAGGTCCCCGGTTATACGTACAGACCGATCACGACAGGGCCGGGAGTCACCGGGCGACACGATCTCAGCCTCAAGGTCGTCCGGTGTGTGGATTCCATCTCCGGTTGGCGATTTTCCCTCGCACCGGTTTTGCGATAAATAACGATAAATCGCTAGTAGTCTCCTCCACGCTCGAAGCGACAGGGTTTCGCGGCGAAGAAAATACGTGTTGTTCTGAAAATTTTCGCTCGACTCGGTAGGGTTGACGATGGTAGGGGGGTGGTATGAGATACGTTTCGTAAACCAAGTCGAGACGAACCAGACAATACGGCGCCAACGTGGGCAGCAGCAGCAGCAGCAGCAGCAGCCTCGTGGTGAATCGACCCGAGAAACTTTCGCGATATAACCTTGCGCCCGATCTGCATTGAAAAATTTGTATATTATTATGTCCCGATTTACCCTCTTTGCGCTTCGTCCGAGGGAAACCTCGTAGGTAACTTCGAACTAACCCGAGTTTCGAAGTGTCGGTTGCAAAGTTACCAACTATTCAAAATAGGGTTCTGGCCATTATTCAGGATTCTCGTTGGGATATCACGTTGCGAGCGAGCCTCGTTGATGAATCTCGGCGTCGAATATTTCCCAACTTCGAAGTTCGTCCGAGGTGTTTGCCTCGTGTACTCCCCGTTCACCCTTCGTCGAACGAGTTTCGGCGTTTTATCGAGCAAAACCACTTCAAAGGAGACTGCAGAAACCGTAGCGAGGAGTATAACCGCGATAACGTGGAACTTTGAAGAAGTCACTGTTGTACCGACCGTTGGTATGCGAGGCGTGCGTCCGACGCCAGCGCCACGGTGGCGCATTTTGGCATTATTGGGTAAATCCGCTCGAGCTTCTCGAGAACATAACAAATTTAACGAGTATCAAAGCTCTCTCGCTCTCTCTTTCTCTCTCTTTCGCTCTCGTTCCGGGATCGAGCCCAGCGGGATTTAATTGAAATTGTCCGATTAGTGGAGAAACTCATCACGTGCTCCCAAGCCGTGAATATACTATGAGAGAGATCCCCATATGTCTGGCGAGACTCGCACAATGTTGCATCTCGTTCAACAATGAAACTTGGCAATTAATACGATTAATTATCGAAGCAAGACTCATGATTATGTATGTTGTTTAGCTCGATAACCACAAGAATGCCGAGGCAAAATACCGGAACTAAAAAGTTTTTCAGGTCTCAATTTGTTAATGAGATTAGCCGGAAAATCGTGATGCATCTAGACACCAACCGTGTGCGCATACTTCGACGATTATTAATCGTTTTTTTTGTTCCACGATGCGAGAGATCGTATCGTTGATTCAGCGAAGCGTTGAACCGAAATGAAAACGATTCGATCGGAAATGTTGTTGTTACTGGGACGTAAGACGTGTACGCGTTGCTCATCGCTGCGCTTCGTTGCGTCGTTCTCGAGCCAGGCTGCGTACGACGAGCCAGGCATTGGCGGGAAAACACGCCTCGCGATCAACGCGCTCTTCTCGTATACACGAGAAGGAAAATTTTCTCTCTCGTTTCGAAGATAACGGAACGTTGGACTTGGTGTTTTTATTTTTTAATTTTTTTTTTGCTTTCTTTCCCTCGTCGATCGTCGCTGCGCACGAAAGGATACCGGACGGTATATAAGGACAAGTACCCTTATAGATGTAAGAACGCCTAAGAGCTCTACGGTAAAACACGTATTGTAAACCTGGAGGCCGTTCGTGTGGACCATGGTGGTGTAGTAGCGGGGTATAACTCGTTATAGACGCAAGAGAGTTCCTCGACCAGCCGACGACTTTCGATCGGCTGTGCCACGCGAGGTCGCGTGCTATCCCAAGTGTAGCGTGCAAGCTTGCCTGCCGAACAACTAAATGCGGGAATAGCGTTTCGAAGACTCGACCTTACGTATATATCTATACTTATATATATATAGATATATATATATATATGTGTGTGTATAACATTTATATTCTCCTCTGTATTTCTATATATATTGTTAAAAATGAATATACGGTAAATGAGCGAATAGAGTCGGGTTAGCGTCGCGTCGTTTGACATTTGCACGACCTCTGCTCAATCTCCCGTCCCTCTGTTTCGTTTGTTGCAGGACCTACAGATCATCTACTACGGGCTTCTAGGTCTGGAGGCATTGCGCCCGTGTCGAGATTCCATTCTACGTGGACTTTGCAAAGTCGTACGATACGAGAGACATTACGCGAATCATGTTCTGTACTAGTGAGTATTATTATTCGTTGTTAATTATGAAACAAAACATTGGTATGGCTTTTCGTTTGGTTGGAATATTTTGAGGTTGGCACTCGGAGGAACGCCGATTTGGTGAATGGTAAGATCTGTTTGGAATTGAAACGAAGAAAACACTCGTGGATCGGTTGGCGAGAAGTAAATAGCAATTATTCAATACAAACACGTTTTATCTTGTTACGCGTTGGGTCTATTCTGTGTTCATAAAGTATAATGCGACCATAAACTAGCACTTGAACACAGTATTATTATTTTACGATTTTTCTTTTTAAGCATATTCGCTATGTTTGCTAGTGTTTGGCGGAATGTATAACAGGTGGCGCCACCTGTCGGTTAGCGCTAGTCGCGTACCCTCTGCAGTCGTGCTGATCGTGTAGGTAATTTCAATTATCCACCGCGATGCGAGTCGGTAATGCAGGTTACTTTGTCCGTTATCTCGTTGATCGTCGGTGCAATAGTTTTCTTGCTTGTCAGCGACAGACACGGTTGCTTATCTTCTACGCAGTAGTCTTCTCGGTGTTACGAGTAACGTTTGCCGATAATCGGACGAATAAGTAAATTTCTATAATCTAATAATGGAAGAATACTCTAAAAAATGTCGGAACATAATTCTTGTTTCACAGTACTGGGGAATTGGCCAACAGCTGGTACATCCTGCTATCCGGTTCAGTCTTCATCGATGGCTCGATGTTTCTACCCCGTTCAAGGTAAGATCCGACAAATTGTTTCGAATCCCATCGAATAATTATTATCGTCATTGCCGAAGTGTATTAAAAATATTGCGTCACATCCGTGGAATAATATTTAAAAATGTCCGACGTGCTAATGGTGGCAATTTTCCCCACCTTCCTTCCTAACACGTACGCCGTGCGGAAATCCTCATTAATTCCTAACCTCGTTTCACGCCCCGTCCATCGCTTCGTGACATTGTCCACATGAGCGAATTAGTTTTGCTATTGGGATCGTGACAACGAGGTCGTCCTACTCGTAACGCCGTCGTTCTTATTTTCTCAGCTCCTTTCTTATCTCGGTTGATTTCAGCACAATTTAAAAAATAACTCGATAAATCAATTTCTTTAAAAGCGATTCAGGAAATTCGATTAAATCACATTTCCAATTCCCACCTGGATGAAAACCAGAAGCACCGCAGTACACGTTCTCGTGGTTCGAGCCTCGTGAACCCCCGTGAACTCAGCGGAACTTACATAAATACATACATTCGCAAGACGGTGCTATGTTTTATGTATGTCCGAGAGAGGCGGGAGTTCGCGAGATGAAAGGGAAACATAATAACAATAAAAAAAGTGATTTATTCACCGTACGTACTCGGTGGTGGCGGAAGAGGGAAGGGAATAGTGGGAAATATCACGAGTGAGAAGGTTAAAAGGCAGGAAAGATTCGAAAGTGAATAAAAGAGTGAAAAATCATAAGAAGATTTGAGACCTACGTGAACCTAGGACAAGCGCTGAGGCAGGACGACGCTCTGGAGGGGGGGTAAGTCCAGTGCGAGCGAGAGAGAGGGCGCGCGACAGAAGAGTTCGTGGTGCACTCCCTCCACGCGAGAGGGCGGGGGAACAGCGCCGCTCCCGGCACAGGTTTGTTTGTTGACTACGACGTTCTCGGAACAGTCGCTCGGCAGCCGGTACGCGGTACGCATGTGTTTCGCAATTTTTACGACAACAAAAGTCTCCTGGATCATCGGGAAAAGTGACAGCTACGTTCGAAAAATAAATCAAACGCGAATACGATCGTATCCGTAAGATTCGAAACTACCAATTTTCCATTTATCTTGAATAAGGATATTTCACGTTTCTCGAGGACGAGAAACTTGTTCGTGAAACTTTTTGGTCGTTCGGTGTTTTAAATGCCGAACAAACGGGTATAACTCGAATCCGTGAAACTCGTTTCGAGGTTATACAAAGAAACTGTCACACGGCGATACGATAGTTGGGGAAAACGAGAGTTGTAACGTATCTTTGTGTCCTGTGTCTGGGTGTGTGTGTGTGTGTGTGTGTCGTTCTGGTGGGTAACAAAACCACGTCGAGACCTCGTTGAGTTTTAGGTTAGGTTGTACGTACCGAGGTACCAACAGCGTTCATACCGAAATAGTGCGATCAGTGACCCGTGAATAAAGCAAACGGGCGCACTGGAGCACACACGGTGTCCATATAGCTTACGTGCGATACATCGGGGTTACACTGTACAAGGTGGGGAGCGCGCAGCGTGTACAGTAACGCCCGGTGAGAAAGGACCGAGACAAGGATACGAAGGATATCGCTGCTGCACTCCCGCTGCAACTGCCGGTTGATCGCGTTCGCTCTCGCTAATTATATTTATCTATATATATATATATGTATATTATATACATATATTAATATATATAGCTAAATCATAAATAAATAAATAAATATAATTATAGATATATTTATAAAAAAATAAACATATTTTATTACGAAAATTCGTATTAAATACAAATCGGATTCAGTGCATTCGTGTTCGTAAATGAAATCTAATGAGTGCAATTTTTGTACAACGGTGTAACTTCTCGAGGGATTGAAAAATTACACGATATATTCGATGGTTACGTATAATTGTAGGGATTAATGATAAATAATAGTAATAAAAGAAAAATAAGCAGGTTAACGATCGAGAATAAAAAACAAAGAAGGGAAATCTAAAGAAATCGTTGACTTTGTTATTGCTCGTTAAATATCGGTCACCATACTCCGTCCAGTCTATTAATCTGGCCTGCTTTCACTCGCTTCGTGGTGAGCACGTTTCACGAACGATTCTAACCTAACAATCCGGTACCAAGTACGCGACAAGATCGGTTTCTTTTCGAGCGATATTAACGACGTATCGTGAATTATCGATCGATCAAAAATATTTTAATATCGACGAAAAATAAATTTGACGAGAATTATATATATATATATATATATATTTGTCTTTCTACTCAAGACGTTTTATTTTATCTTCGCGATTCTCCCGTAAGCCAGACAGATCGATATTCGCGTACATTGTGACAAAAGAGAAATATTTCTTAACGCGCTGTCTCACGCCCAGTCTCGTAAAATGAAACTTTATCGCGCGACCAAAGTATCGAGCCGGTAGTTTCGCGTATCAATCAAAATTGAATAGGCGCCTCGCACTTTTTTTTTTATATTTTCGCCTCGTCGTATCTCGGCGAATGGACATGCGCGCACGATGTTCGGTGGAAAAGACGTTTGGATGTATCGTAAAATCTCTCGAAAAATCCGGGAACAATCTTGATTTACGCCAATAGAAAACAAAAAAAACAAATTTGTTTTTCAAGCAAAATATAAAAATTTCTCAAGCTATAAATCCAGCTAGACTCGTACATATTTTCAAAACACCGTTCGAACTTTGACAACGATTACGATCATTTTGCAAATAACTTCGAATTTTCTAATTTAACGAAAAATATAATTAAATTAGAAAATATTTTTTAATAGAAATTTTTTTGCCCTCGTATGTGTTGACCTAGAGAAAATTTGTCGCGAATCTCGTTATCTGAGAGTCTTCAGGGTTTGAGATCGTCGGAATTCTCCCGATGTGCTCTATTTTGGGATTTATTCGACTTTTGGACTTTGGCGAAATGTTCGTGGAGTGAACGGTCGAAGAAAGTGGGTGTTCTTGAATCGAACGAGTGTTTCTACATATATATACATATATATACACAACTGTATACTTATATATAGAAAATATCTTCTATATAAGCGTCAATTGTCAAATCTCGTTCGGTACGTTCGCGCGTGTTTGGGCGGACAAGGAGTTGAGCGAGGAAAGTCTCGGAGAAGCGACGAAAAAGCCAGCAAACTGGATGCGACTGACGGCGCCTCACCTCCCCCGCCCCCGCCCGACATCACTGTCACTCAGGATGACCGGTGAGCTTTTTAAACGATACCTCAATATTACTATATTAAAGACACGTACCAAAAATTATTCCATTAATCATTACGTTTACAAATTGAATTTTTCACAATTAACGAATATTTTTCTTATTTTTATAATTCAGAAAATTAAATTTATTTTATTCGTATTAAAATTCGTCGTTGAATAAGAAAAAAAGAATGATTTTAGTCACGATTTATGTCGTTTGTACGAAGATTTGGTATTACCGGAATTGAATCGATTCGAATACCGGTTAATTGAATTTTCTTCCACGATGAATATTTTAATTGTATTATTCGTCTCGAAAATTCCATTCTCTCACTCTCACATATATTTCGCTGGTTGCGTGTACGTGCGTATTTTATTAAACGCGAATAGGAGCTTTGATTAGAAAGCATCGCGTATTATCTATTCTTAACTAATATAACGTGATATCCGAGCGAACAATGCACCCGAGGCCCTCACTCATAAACAGAAGCAAAAGCAATTACGTTTCTCGTCTCATTGTATTGTAGATATGCAGATATATATATATATATATATACTCAGTGTAATACTCAGTCGACGGCGGAGATGGAAGGTTCATTTAGTTTACGAAGGCAGATAGTACAGTAAGCACGGAAGCTGCACTATGCTGTAATGAAATTCGCGTATAGCTTGCCACTGGCGAGCACTAAAAAGAACATTTTGCCATACAGTTATGCCACGGAGACTGTGCGGTTGAATAAAAAAAAAACGGCACAGCTGTTGTCCAATTATGTCAATCGTTGCCTCCTCCCTCTTCTTACATCTCTTTATCCTCAATTGCGCATATGGTTCCAAGATTTCCCACGGACAACCAAAAAATCGTTCGAAATCTTTTGACGATAAAAATATGAAAAATTATACCTAAAAACAAATTTATTATTTTTTTCGAGGAAAAATTATTTATACGAAATTTTCCGAAAAATAGAGAATAATTCTTTTCTTAAAAACAAAAAAGAATATCGATATTTGTAGGAAATAATTGTTGAATTATCGTTAAAAAAAAATCAAAATTCATGATAATTTCGCGATAAAATCATTCCCGATTCAAACACTTCCGTTCTTTCGTTTCTGCGTTGTTTTGACACGAATTTCGACACGATAATAGCACGAAAATCGAATCGCGTCTCTCAAATGTCGAATCTCGACGCTAAAAATAATGAACGATTTTAATCGCATCACGTAAAAAAAAACAAATTTGATTTTACACTTTATTTTCATTCGCGTTCAAATTCGAACTTACTGAAATTATTTTCGTCCTACGATCGATCCAATAGTCTTGATTTCAAATGTAAATCTTTCTCGCCGTGTATTATTCTCGTTCGTTACGACGTTTTTTCTCTCATTTTTTTCCTTTTTTTTCCTTATAAACCATGGAAGGAATCGTTGCACCTGTAAATGTGGCCAAATGCCAACGCTCGGTGGGGCCCCGGCTATCATTTTATTTAATGTTTGCTGCATGCCACGGTCGTTTCGTACGGCCGGTGGTAGAGCACTCTTCGGTGCCGCGTTGAGAAGGGGTCGTTGCCGCACTGAGAAATACCTTTCACGTGTATTATACTACGTGTACGAACCAACGTCGTATATATATAACTATATAACTATATAACTATATAAATATATAAATATATAACTATATACCTATATACCTATACAACTATATAACTATAAAATATATAGATATATACGAATTGGCGACTTTAGTATAGCACATTTTCCCGCTATATGACGCCACGCGGCATTCCGGAGCGAAAGCGCGAACCTTCATCTCGCAACCTCTCCCCCCTCGCCATCTTCGACTCATCATCATCTTCTTTTTCTTCATTTTCTTCTTTATTTTCATCTTTTTCTTCTTCTTTCGATAAACCGTTCGTCCCTACCTTTTCTCCACCTATCGGTTGCCTTATTTCGTTTTTCTTGGCTCGGATGGCAATGGGCCGATGTTTTTTCTATTTTTTGTTTCTCCTTCGTTTTTTTTCCATCGTTCTCATCTCTCTCCCTCCTCTCAGGGTACAAAGGCAAATTATCGATTTCCTATCGGTGAAACGAGAAGCCGAGCGTACTTTATCCGGATGGGTCGCGGCCTCTCTCTCTCTCTCTCTCTCTCTTTCTCGTCCAAGCTGCGTTGTATGGACATCGACCGCGGTTAAGCCGGACCCCTCTCGATGTATCCTTCTATTCGCGAGGAGTCGCGGATTCTCGGTGATTGAGGGAACGAAACAGGACGAGAGAGAGAGAGTCGGAATTTTTCAATGAGAAGATGATTTTTTCCTTTTTTTTTGGTAAAAACGGAGAGAAACTTTTGCCTCGGTGTCGAAAGGGATATTTTTAAATAGATGGTGTCAAGTCTTGAATAAATAAAATTGAATACGAAGTTTAAAAAAAATTGTTCTCAAATATTTAATTTCTAATTTGAACATTTTAACTAAAAAATAAAATATTATTTAAAATCGATGGGAACAATTTTTTCATTGTAACGTAACTCATGAATTTCCGAGTTTTACCAAAACTTCGTTACGTTGAAGCCCCAAGGGCCGTTAATTGTCGCAGACAAAAGCGAATCTATCGTGGGAAAACGATAGAATACTCATTTCTCGACATTGCGAATTAGAAATCTGTCGATTTTGTATGCCGTGAAAACGGTTTCCCGGTGAAGCCAGGGATAGCTTTTCCTATGAAATATTAATAGGACTATATATATAAATATATATATACGTATAGACGTATATATATATACGTCGAACCGCGAGGACGAAAGGCTAAACGAAAGCTTGCCCTTTCTCATTCTCTTCTCCCTCTCTCTTTCTCTCTCTTGTCCACTTTTTCGATCGAAATATCCTCAATTTATCCAGGCTTGGTAAAAAAAAGAAGAAGAAACTCGCCAGATAATACGAACTTATCGTCGATCCATCTACATCCCTTTACCTCGACCCCGAGGTCGTCATTTCGCCCACGTGAGGGCGCCCACGAAAGAAATATTTTTACGTACGAATACCACGTTACTATTTTTCCATATACACATAGGTACATATATATATATATGTGTGTGTGTGTGAATAGTGTTTTTTGTCATCGTGCATGTGTCGTACGACACTATAATAGACTTCATCCTTTATGCACTTTCGCACAGACCGTGTTATAGGAGCGTATAAATAAGAAGCTCGCCTGACGTGCCTCGGACAATCGTGGTCGTACGGTCGATATTCGAAGCTTACGCGCATAATCTTCCCCGCGTACACGCGTAAACATGTCCCAGAATCGTTTTCATGACGCTTGGCAATTCTCAGGACCCTAAAAAAAAAGAAGAAAATCGTTACCACTCACAACGATCGTTCGTTAAAAAAACTCCGAAAAGTCTTAAAATATCAATTAAAATAAAGAAAATTATTGCCTCGCAACAATTCTCGGAAAAATCGTAAAATTTTACACACAGGATATTTTTCAATAATAGTTCACTCTATAGGAAATATAGACGCTTGACGATTTTTCACGACTCTGGAATTCACTGTAAACACTGTTTTAGTTTTTGTGTCAATAAATTTCAGGGTTTTTACTTATTGTAAATTTTATTACATAATAATAACACATAATACTTTGTTTATTTATAAACAGGCTGATAATTAATTAATCGATATCTTTACGGCCAGTGGCTCAGTCACTTCGTTCGATGACGTCACGAATAACGTACACGAAGCCTGTGGCATAAAGTAGGTACCTACCTACCCCCTTCGCTGCAATATGCTTCGATTATGTATATTCGATAGACCCGGGGATCGTATACGTGGAAAAATAAATGAAAATACATCGAGTTAACTCCCCTCTTGGGCAGCGTTAAACATATAACGACGATGGCCTGCAGGCGCTCGGTTAACGTTGTAGGTATACCGATTCGCCTCTATGTGTTTGTGTGTGTGAGTGCGAGTGTGTGTGAGTGTGTGTTGGAGAGATTTTTTTTTTCAAGACCAGGTCGTAGTCTCACGCTTGGTAGAACGAACCGGGGCTTTCCCCTCTTCGACGTGGAGGGGGAAGCAGTATTATATATATATATATACGAAAGAGGGAAATAGACAGGAAATCTATCCGTTCGAGATTAATCTCCATCGACGAAGGGCAATTATACGAACGAAGACATAAAATTAATACGTCCTTTTAAAACGAAACCTTTTTTCCATCGTTTATTCGTACGAATAAACGATGGAAAAAAGGTATATATGTTTACGAGCGAACGTAAATTTTGCAATATTTCGGAAATGTTTTATTCCATTTTTTTGTTTGCATTTTATTATCTCGTAATTTTGTTAATGTCTCCTTTTTCTCTCGACGAGACAGTCGCCCAGATACGAGATACTTTCTTATCTGTTTTTTCTCATTTTTATACTAAAGGTTCCTTACGTCGAAATGAAAAAAAAAAAAAAGTAAAATTTAAATTTTAGATTCAAATATCTCAGCTGTGCATGTGTCTGTGTGTGCTTTTTTTTATTGGACTCTTGAAACAATGTTCCGTCTCCCACGGGGGATATACCACCGTGTGATACCTTCCGCGGTAACAAAAGTAATAGCGAAAAGCCGGCAGGGTCGAACGTATCGCGAGCGATACAGAACGAATAGTTTTCCTTCTCTACCCACTCGCTGTAACGAGCGAGCAATGCGCCCATAGTGCTCTTTACGTTGCGCCCGTGGTGTACAACGAAACATGTATATACAACGAGAGAGACAGAGAGAGAGAGAAAGAGAGAGAGAGAGAGAGAGAGAGAGAAAGAGAGAGAGAGAAAGAGAGAGAGAGAGAAAGAGAGAGAGAGAGAGAGAGAGAAATCCCGCGCTTACGAGCCAAGGCTATCGAGTGCATTCCGTGGGTGCCCCCCCCCCCCTCTCCACCTCTCTGACGCCTCGAGAAATACAACTATATAACTATAAACTTATATACATTATATATATTTCTAGTTATATTGTTTTGTATACGTAGTTACAATATCAACTGACAATACTGGACTCGCAATGAACGCGACACTTTTTGCCTTGAGAAACTCATTTGTTCGTTTCGCGAATCGTCCTAAAGAATAATATTCTTTATATTTTGCACCTGTAAAATATAAAGAACATACGATAGAAAAGATTTTATAGTAATTTTTTAAAATTTGAATAAAATATTTAAATAAATTTTTTTTTTAATAAAGATAAAATATTAATTAAAGATCTTTAATGTGCAAAATATCGTTGATATTTTTAAGAATGTGCTATTGTACGTTACGGTATAATGTCTCGACGTGTTTCTTGTTTTAGCATTCGTAACCAAGAAAACGAGATCGAGTCTGGGCTAATTGAATTTTAATCCCCGGGCATCGAGATCGATTCGCGGAATGTAAATAATTCGAGTCTCGCGGACGTTTTCAGCACGTGTGTCGTATCGAGGCACGCGATATTCCACGGTGAAAACATTGTATCGTCCGTGAATTTGCATCCCCGTGTGTCGAGAGGAGGTTTCCGTGCGTTGAGCCGAAAAAAAAGAAAAAAAAAAAAGAAAAAACCAACAACAACGCGCAACCCTTAAAAAGTGGTCGAGCGTTGAAAATTTCAGTTGTTTCTCGCAACGTGAAAATAGAACGTTGGTACGTGGTTTCGCACGCGGATTTTTCATAAAAATAGAGGCGAAACGAAAAGCGAAAAGAGACAAAAAAACAACGACAAAACGATAAAACGAGGAAACAAAAACCTACCCCCGTCCGCATTGCGGAAAAGACGCGTTGCCAAGAGAACGTTTAACGACGGAAAAACCGAAGCAATTTCAGAATTTTCGAGAAACGGGGGCACGAAACCCCCTCCCTCTTACACGATTTTAGCTTTTTACGACCGTCCTTGGGCGATATTCGTCGTAAAGTCGGACAAACCGTAAGAAACTCAACGAAAAAAAAATAAAATAAAATAAAAAACATAGGCGCGACTAAGAATTTTTTTTATTTTTTTTTAATTTTTTTTTCGAGAAATTTTTTTTTTCAATCTTGTTTTTTTCACATTTCATCGTTGAATTTTTATCACGATCCTCGCGAAATACGAAAACAACGCTTCTTTATCGAATCGAAGTATGAGGCGAGGTGAAGCTCGGCCGGGGTACTCGCGCGTCTCGCATTTGCTGCGTGTACCCCATTGGCACATCCAAGACGAACGCGACGACGCGATCGATCGTTTCAACGCCCGAGAGTCATCCTTGTCGTCTATCCCTCAAGCTTCTACACGCGTATAGACACACCCCTATATGCATCTTCATTGTTCCTTCGGAAAGCTCGCGCTCATCTCACTTTTCCTGCAGCTACGACCGCCCCCCGCCCCTACCCTCTCTCTTCTCTCCACCACCTTACTTTCCTCTCGTTCTTTCGTTTTTTTTTTCTCGCAATTTTCCTATTTTCTCTCGAGCTACTTTTCCATGGACAAAAAAGTGATATCGCTATTCTTAAGGACGGTATCGCAAAAATGCACTACCGTTCCCTTCGCATATTCGATATCACTTTTTTTTCTCGGAAAAAAGTCCCTCGAGAGGGCGACGTTTTCAAGATATAAGTATATAGTACATAGGGTGTATATAGTACATACATAATATATAGTACATTTATGTATAATATATATATACAACATATTACATATGTATGTATATATATAATGTAAATTTTACGCATATATATAATTCACTATGTGCTACAAGTTGGTTATATTCGTGGCAAGTTTCGGTTCGCAATTTGTCGAGGAAATGTGGTGAACAGATCTTATATTAAGCAAATATATATATATATATCTATGTGACAAAACTTAAGAGCGATGAACTTCTTCATCGTTCCTAGAAATGCAAAGAACTTTTTCAATATGTGCCACGGTGAGACGCAAGGAGAGTCTGCTCGCGGATGCTTTTCTCGTTCTCGCGAATTTCGTCCTTCTTTTGCGTTCAGTTTCGAGGGTGCAGAAGTCTTTTTTTCTTCTTCTTCTTCTTTGTTTTTCTACTTCTTCGCAACACGGAGAAAATATATAGGGGGTATATTCTCGTCAGCATTCAACGTCGGCACAAGCGACTAATAACGCCCGTAATAAGAGCACGTGGAAACTTTGTGACAGCGGGCGCAAAGTCTAGGGAAAATTTTCGTGAAGAGAGAGAGAAAGAGAGAGAGAGAGAGAGAGAGAGAGAGTCGTATTACGTACGAACGAGCCAAAAATTTGATTTCGTTAACGCGAAAACTGTCCGCGAGAGCCGATTTGCCGAAACGATGACCCAGTGACACGAATTACTGTCGAGAATAACTGAATTTATTTTTGTTTCGCGTCGTTAACGCCAAAAATTGCACGAATTTCCATTGTTTCGTATTTTTCATTTATTTTTTATTCATATAACGTCTATTAAAAATAATAACAATTCCATTAATTCAACTTCAAGAATAAAACCATTCCCGAAAATAAATACATAACTTTCGCTCGAAAATCGCAATTTGTAGAATCGAAAAGATGAAGAGAAAAAAAAAGGAAACAATTTTTTTACTCGTCCTGAATTTCACGAGTCTCTCTCTCTCTCTCTCTCTCTCTCGTCGAATGCTCGACGAGCTTTGAAATCCCACCGTGTTCTACCCTGGTAACGATCCGCAAGTCCTTTGTAATCCGCGTCGTGCCATCCTCGTCGCGCAAAATGTAATCTCTTTTATTTTGTTCTCCGTCGCGGTAAAAAAAAAAAACGAAAAGAAAAGAAAAAAACCGTGCATTGTCATGCTGTCTTTTTTTCTTGCTTTCTTTTTTCATAATCTCTCGTACAGCCGCGAGATCCGACGAACGTACGGGATGGCGTTGGGATATAATAAGTACCCCAGACATGTTATGAGTGTAATCTCGCGTTACCCTGGTCCCTTTGCGTTTTGTACATCAAAGGGAGGGTGCAACAATGTGCGTCCTCGCAAAGCCTGATAGAGCGTACACTTTTATATGTATACAGACATATATATATATATATATATGCGTATATAAGTATATAGGGTTAGCAACGTCAGCAGCAGCTTTTCGAGACCGGTATATCTGCTATGGGAGTAACGAGAGAGGAGCAGTGGGGCAGTGGAGGGAGGTTAGAGGGGCGGGAGGGGGGGGGGATATGATACACGTAAAACGCGTTAGAAAACGAGTTCCACATTCTCCCGTTTGAAAATTGTGCCATTCGGAAATTCGATATCTCCCAAGGTGGCCTTGGATATTTTTTTTTTTCTCGACCGCTGCTCCATTTTTCCAGGTATTTTTTTAAGTGCTCGGATTCATCGCGATTAGAGCAAAATTCTCATTAGCCGAACTTTCTATAGGTATCACGGGTTCGAGCTAATTAAGGAGGAAACAAAATTGGCCCGGTGCCCCACTTCGAAGTTCACACAGATGGGAAACGTTCTTGTAAAATGAAAAAAAAATTATATTAAATAAAATAAACAAATGAAAAAGTAACACGTGGAATAATTTTGTAATTTTTTGCGTGCTCGCGTTTATTTTTGTCGTTCGTTTATTTCGTGTGTCTGTGTGTGTGTTTTCACGGTAAAATTGGACGGTTTATATTGTGTCGAGGAAATTATTATTGTTCATACGCTTTGGTAAACGGTAATGAAACATTGCCGAGTAATTTATCGTTAATTAGTGAAGTTTCGGTTAATTTGGGAGAACTAGCTTTCCATGTGATAAATCATAGGCAACACTTTGATCATGCTTTTCTGATATCTAGTTCAACGCTATATGCGGACAAAGTTCACACAGTTTTCGAGGCTGCTCATTTGAACACTGTTCTCTCTCTCTCTCTCTCTCTCTCTCTCTCTCTCCTCTCTCAATATATATATATATATATATCTTCTGTCTCACTTCAACCAGTCGAGGGAGATTCTCTCTGTACACGGTGCACACGCTTTGCCTCGGTCACCCTAATGAAGCTCTAACGAAGCCAAAGGCACACCACGGTAAGCACGATATAGTTATATGAATAGCGCACGTATAATACCCACACGATACTACTGTGTACACGATGTAGCAGGTCAGCTTTGAGCCTAGTGAGAAAACGACCTATATATATATATATATATATATATGTATGTAATAATCGTACCACGTCGTACGATACACGCGACGTACCTGCCCTCAAAGTGCAAATAGATGTCTCGACAGAATTAAAAACAATAACGTCGACGATAAATACGCGAAAATTAACGAAATATATCAAAATTAAAAATAAAAATTCAAAAACACCAAATACCACGATAAAAAATATTTTCCAAAATAATTACGAAATTGAATCCGAACGCATCAGCTCGAATCGAAGCCCCTTCGCATTTCAACGATAAATCGATAATTTAGAAAAATAAATAGTGCATGTAAATTAGACAAAAATCAATTGAAATGAAATACGAATGATTTTTTGTTTGTTTCCCGATCTTTTTTCGTTCAATGATCGAATCAGCTGTCGAGTGATAAAATAAATTTGGCTGGATATTAATCGACCTTAACGTAACGTAATTTCGTTGACTCGAGTCGGTCGCTTCGAGCTTCTTTCTAATAATATAAATCACGTCGATGACCGGGGAGAAGAACGACGACCTGCTAAACTGCTCTACAATAATGTAATATGTACATGCAGATAGACAGACAGACAGACACACACACACACACACAGATACATAGGTACATACTTTTATATATACGAACGCATAAGTCTTTCTCGCTCATGATCGTTCGCTCGCTCGACCGTAGGGGCCCACACTCGTTTTTCATTCTCGCATGTGTGCCCTCGATTCACAACGGCTCAAGCATAATCAGGGAAAACCGACTTCTCTTTCTCATATATTCTTAAAGAGACTCACGTAGGTACACACGTATACGAGCGATTGTTCGTTCTCTCGTTCGCGCCGACCAAACACTTTTACCTTTTGTCCCGTGCCGGAGTTTCTTGAACGCAGGTGGTTCGCGCGACTCACGGCGACTCTCACGCGTGCTTCGATATGAATATATATATATATATATATTCATATCGAAGCAGGCATATATATATATATATCTATATATTTATTTATTCTTATATATATCTTTCATCGCCGTCGAATGGTTAGTCACGAGAAAGGGGGAGGGGATAACAGCGGTGAGAATCATCACTTTCCGTATGCTTTTTGACGTGGGTGTGTCTTATTCAGGGTCCGTTGTATACGTGACTCGTAATAAGACTCACGGTCAAAGAGTCATTCGGCGAGTATTTCACGAAGTGGAGTCTCAATATCGTGACATCGCGCGAGACTCGTCAAGTCGTAACGCGACGCGAAAGTACGGCTCGATTCGAACAATGATAATAATAATGATAATATTTTTAATTCATATACGAAATATTCGAAATTCGAAATTCAATTCGATCGAATTGAATTTTTGCATCCAAGTCAATTCTGGCAAATTTTGATTTCGGACGTAAAAGAATGTAAAATCGCTGTTTTTTTCGTATCTCGTAATTATTTCGTCAGGCATAGAGCGAGTTTTGATAATTTTTCATACGTGTAGACACGTTGAGAAAAATACTTATCGATTTGATAATGGTATATGAGAGGGCGATGGCGCCTGTGGCGGTTTAATAGCGTGGACGTTAATGTTTTTACGATCTTTGACGAGAGAAAGGTGGTGGAAAGAGAGGGAGAAATTGCAGCGAAGAGTTTGAGTGAAAAAGAAAAGAAAAGAAAAAATACACGGGCGAACGAGTGGAGTGAATCTTCTCTGCTCGCTGGATTGCTTATATAGCTATATATATATAACGAACCTCGATATCTAGGTACCTGTAAAATATCGTAGACGCCGGTGAGGAGAAACGAGCGAACGATGGTTATTGCGCTCTCGCTGCTTCTTACGAGATATATATGTATATATGTATATATATATATATATAATGTCAGGCCATGGGTAACGTAGAGACCACGATGCAATCCACCTATATTTATATATACATGTGCCTTAGCTCGCGAGATAATGAAAGCACGCTCGGATGATTTTTGCGATAGATCCACGATGCTGTCGAAGCTAAAAGCTCGCTGTACCAGAATGGAATGCAGATTTTCCATGGACGTAGGGTTTTCCACCAACCGCGACAGATTAATACGAAAAAAAACAAAAATAAAAATCGATTTCTCGTCTTTTAAGATTTTTTTTTTTTAAAATCATTTTTGACAGCGAATTTCTTCTAGACAAATGAAAAAGCGAAAGACATTTTTGGTGGTAATGTTTTCCTAGTTCGTAGTTCGCTCAACCGATAAATCGAGTAGTAAAAACTAAAAGTAGAATCGTAAATAAATTTTATAGTGGGTTTATTTATAGATCGGTATTTTATTTGTTTATTTATGAGCCTGTTGATAGAACGGGTTAACGATGTTCGGTAGATGACCCTTGTAAAATGATTTGCCGTTAAATTTAATGACTCGAAGAAAAATCATGAAGTTTTCTTTTTTTTTTTAAATCGCCTACTTCGCGCTTGCAATATCGAGAACGAAGTACGTGTATTTCTATGGTATATTTATTACGGGTACGATTGTGTATTACGTTTTGATAATAAAAAGGAATCTTAATGGGTGATTCGTGTGACGGGGAAGGAAAATTTTTACGATTTCGCGTCGCTTCTTCAGTTTGGGGGAGATAAGTTGCAAAATTTTGTTCGCGACGATGTTCGAGACGAGAAGAGCCGTTTCATTAATCGGCGAGACGTTGCAGTTTCATAGCTAGAGTTTCGCAGTCGGACGACCAGCGCCGATGGTAGAAAGTCCCGTCTCGAAACGAGAGAGTGTGTCTCGTAAGAAAACTCGAAGAATCGTTCGAGCTTCTCTCTTCCTTTACGACGTTGCTGCCGATGACTAAAATATTGTTTACGTTACCTTGGTTAACGTCTACGCAATGCACATAATTGGAAAAGTTTGAACGATTCTGCTTTCTCATGGACAAAACATTTTGATACTTCGAGGCAACCAGAGGGATTCAACATTGCTGCTTTCACTCGTTCTGGCTTCATTGGATAGTCGCAGAGTCGAAAATGTTCTCTAAAATACGAATATAATATCGTTATTCCTGATTTTCAAGAATTTACCGATTAAAAATTGAAAAAAAAGGGAGAAATTTGCAGTTTTTTGGATCTTTGGACGACAAATTGCGATAAATCGAGAATAAGAATGTGATAGTCGTGTTGTACGGGAAATTTCCGATTCTGCAACCTCTTTATCAAGTCTTTTTGGTAAAATAAAAATTTGGTCCTACCCAAAATCTCGAAATTAAATTACCATTGTGAACCATCAGCACCTTGAGGAGGGTGGAAATGTTATTTATCTAAAAAAAACTTTATTGGGGCCTTACTGAATCGGAAATTTCCCGTACAACACGAATATCACGTTTTTACTGCAATTTATCGACGAAATTTATCGACGAAAAATAGGAAAATTGACAATTCTGTCGTATTTTATTCGTCACCAAAAAATTGGCAAATAATTCTAAAAATAGATTCGACATCATTTCTATATGAGACTCCTAACCTACTCCTGTCTCATATTCGCGTCGGTGTTACAAAGTCCCAAGGCCTGCGGGTTTTTCGAGGTCTCGATCACAAATGCTCGATCCAGAGTAATCCTAGCCATCACAGTTTCTACAACACCGATCGTCTCGCGTCTTAATTCGATGTCAGAGCCTTGCAATCGAGTCTATGGAATTTGTCGCAGCTACGACAAGGAGGCAGAAACTGGACTCTGCAACTATATAAAAATGTTGCAACTCTCGTTTTCGCCATGCGCGACAATTGTAAGGGGTTTGATTTCACTCTATTTCCTTTCGAAAGGCCATAGACACGTATCGTAAAATATGATCCTCGTTCTGTCATTTTAAAACGATATTTTTCCAAAAACTTTTCGTCCTTTCTACAGATTTTCCGTACATTTTTTTAGCTCATTTTTTTTGTTAACGAACTTCTCTTGCAATCGTCAGAGAAACGTTTTCCTTGCCGACTTATGAAATTGTATCGGCAGTCGAGAACGAACTCGCCGTCGTCAAAGCAGATCGCTCTCGCGTAGTCTTCGTACGAAATCTGCTTTACCGACTGTCTCCTAGAGACATTCATAAAACGAAAGGTAAAGACTCTTCCTTTAGGACTCTGCGAAGGTTTCCTAGCGGTAAAAATTACCGTCGTCCATCACTTTTATGTTTTTCATCGAACGATAACGTAATCGTCACAAGTTGTTGGAAATTTTCTTTCTCATCGACCGAGCACAAAGTACTTTTTTGTTCGGTCTCGATGAATTTTAATCTTAGCGAAAATTTTCGCTAATAATAAAATTAACCCCCTCGGTCCACCGAAAATAATTTCCCTCATTAAAAACTAAATTTGCCACATTTTCGACCTATTTCTCGATCCAACTCTATTTATAAAATTAAAATATTGAATCTAACCCAATGATGCTTATTTTTTGTTTTGATTGAGGTCAAATATATTTTTTAAATTGTCCGTAATAACGTAACCAATTATCGTCAATTATCTTTCAATATCGTCGCAACAGGTTGCAACGAGCAAGAACAGTATTAAAACCCGACGAATTCTCGATGAGAAGCTCGAACATTCTCAATACATAATTAATCAAATTTAACAAGAGTGCAGGAAGTTTCAGGCATTGCCAAGAATATCCAAGCCACACCCGTTAGAAACAGATGCCGGTCGCTTATCTTCCGGCGAAGCTCGTATCGCGAGTAAAAAGGGTTTCTGATGACCGAGCAAGAGGCGATACAACATTCCCTTTCGGTGCGATATTCACTTTGTTATATATATATATATATATATATATATATATATATATATATAAAGTATCGTACATAGTAGCGTCGAGTAAACGTCAAGTACCTTTAGAAAGATCGACGTCCTTCTCTAGCTTGGCTCTTCTTCACGTGCCAGGAGCGCTTCGCGCTTTTGACGTCGTCGAACGTTTTTCCTTTTTCCTTTCTTTTTTCTTTTTCTCTTTAAGTTTTTTTTATTTATTTTTTCCATTTTTCGTTCTTTTTCTTCTTCTTTCCTCGCTTCGGGAGGGTATAATAAAATTCTATCCTGGAACGTTACCGGGCGCTAGAGAGGCGAGAGAAAATAAAATTTCAGAAGCGACGAGTTTTCCCCGTACATTTCGTTGTTGACTCAGCCTCGGGGCAAAAGGCAAAATATATATAGATACGTTCGTTCGAGCAATTGCGGAATCCTTTTGCCGGGCGCGAACAGCCGAGAATTTTTCATTTGATTAAAATGCAATTTTTTATTTAAAAAAGAAACTTTGAGCAATTCTGAAAAGCCACTTTGCTCCTCTTTCGTTTACACGAAACGAATCGGCTTTTATTCTCGCGTTAAACGTTTGATCTTATCTACGAAAATTTGGTTTAAAAGATAAAACCTTTTTCCTCTATTAATTTGGATTCCGACGATTAAAAAATGTTAATATTAAAATAATTCGTATACAAATTTACCAATTTTTCATTATTTCAATTATATTAATCAATCTTTTTCGTTATCTTTCCATTGTTCTCGTTCGAAGTTCTTCGTTATTTGGTTAAAAACGAAATTTTCTTCAATTCCGTGTTCGTAAGACGAAAAATTTGTCAATGTACAACGTCGAAACGATGAAAATTCCCGAGAGAACAAACTCGCACGTCACGTATATTACTCAAACCCGAGTTTTCCCACGTAATTTAATAAGTTTTCTCGTGTGTAACGCGAGAGCTGATACCTCTTTACCTGTGGATGACGAGACGTTTCGTTACTCCCAAAATTCAATTTCTCTCCCCTTCGTTTTCAGAAAAGGTCCAAATATCTCATCTTGCTTTTGTGTACATTGTGTGTATATATATATCTATATACGTTATATAGTACTTTGCGAAACAATTTTGCGTGAAGCATGGGCGAAGCTTTTGAAACGCCAAAGTGAAGAGGGAACGTATTTATCAGCGGTCCCTCGGAAGAGGCGGCAAAGTCTCGTACACCTTATATTTCAGACACGTAATACCGTCACTCGTAACAAAAGGACATGAATAATAAAAAAAACATTACGCCCGTTCCTCGGATCTCCTCGAGGATATTTTTTATTATTATATTTCTGTTTTTTTCCCTTCATTTTAATAACAGAACGACTGTAAAATTGCAGTTCGCCGCAACCGAGTTCTTTCAAGGGAAATAAACGAGTGTAATTTTTTTGTCGCGCCCCTCGGTATTCCCTTTTTTCTTTCACCAAAGATTCATTCGCTCCCTCGTTTCGCGTAAAATATGTAAAAAAAAAAAGAAAAACCTGGAAGGTGCGAGTTTCTCTTAAATTTTGTTCGAAAAAATGAAAAAAAAAACTAGAAAATAAATAGACGAAATAACTTTATTATAATTATTTGCATCGTAATAATTATTTTCTTGCAATAACCTTTTTCGTACGATTAACAAATATAATTTCCAATAATTATTCTATCCTAATGAATCTTCATAGTTTTTTATAGAAAATAATTCATCGTCACTTTTCTCAAAAAAGAAAAAAGAAACAAACAATTTTTTCATTTTGCCATTCAAAGAAAAAAAAAACAAAAAAATGTTTATCTCAGCCGAGTGTCACGGTTAGGCTCCGCTCACGGTTGGCTTCTGGCATTTTGGGTAAGGTCTCTGTGGTGTCTGGTTCGGGTCCGTGTTTGGTAGACGCGTCAGGTCGATATCGCGCGCGCGAAGCCCGGCGCTCGGACGTCGACGGCGTCGCCGGACCGTTATGTGTAGTAAGAGAGAAATCACACATACACACACATACACACACATACGCAAGAGACCGAAAGCTCGCGCTTTAGTTCGTGGGCACTCCGATGTTCGGCTAGCTACGTCGTTTCATCCCGAGCCCACGGAAAAAGAGACGGGCCACCGAAATCAGGGGGCGACGATGCTCCCGTGGGACTTAATGAATCGCGTCGCGGATCTTAATCTCGCCCGTGGACTCTCGTTCGCCCGAGCGAGAGTCAGGCGAGAGCGAGCTATCGTAGCCAGACTCTCGAAAAACGTCCGACGATCTATATAGCGTATGGACCGTTAAAAGAAAACCAAAAAAAAAGGAAAGAGAAATTAAAAAAAAGAAAAAAATCGTAATCTCGCAAAACTCGACCTTGTCGGACAATTTTCAAACGTCGCAAAGCACAAGAATTAAATACGTTGATCTTCGAACGACATAAATGTCATTTTTTTCATAAATTTGTCCATCGAATTCTCAATTTTCTTCAATCAACTTTCGATTCTTCGTTATTTTTATTCTTAAAACAATTAAATCGTTCCATTTTATTGCCAGAAAATTGCGAGAGAAAGACACAATGTTCGATAATCGATCGTACACCCGGTATGCACCGGACACGCATACACGTGGGCGAGAATGATAAGAGCGAGGATATGCCACACACGTGTATTCCCTCGTGTCTCTATGGCCGCGTATTGCCGAAGAGTAATAAACTGGTCTCAACGTTATCCCACCTATCGGTTATGCACATAACTTCGACTATGTCTATACATATACATATATATATATGTATATATATATATATATAGTTATCCATAAAAATATGCATTCACATGCACGTTTCATTTTTAACCATGTTCGACACCGTAACGGTTTAACGTATATACGTAGTTATTTGCGAGAAAGAGGAGGTGGGGAGGGGATGTATGGAGTGGAAGGGAGCTGTGAAGTAGGACGAAGAGATGGCGAAGAGGAGGAGGAGGAGGAGGGGGAAATTCCATACATACTATCGAACCACCACCTCCTTCCATCGGTCCGCGCTTGCACCTGCTCGAGCTTGGATTGGCTCGTAGGTAGATGTACACCCGAGGATGTATGTAAGGTTGTATATATATATATATAGGTACATATATATAGATATATGTGCGAAGTACCTCGTTGGAAGAAGCTGCCTGGACCCGTTGAGCTCTCTCTCTCTCTCTTTTTCTCTCGTTCATTTGTTTTCTTCTTCTTTCGTCCCTCTTGCCCTTGCGCCTCTTTCGGGAAGTCATTTGCTTCCTTTCATCAACTTTTTCTTCTTTTTTCTTTCCCTTTTCCTTCCTTCTTTCGTTCATCATTCTCTCTCTCTCTCTCTCTCTCTCTCTCGCGCTATCTTGTTTCCCCCGGGCCGACAGATGGGAAAAGAGTATACGGTATAAAGGACTCATCCAACGACGCGGCGCCACCGCGTTATGCACGCACCCCCTAATACCGCCCCTCTCCTATCTCACGGTCACTTCTCTTCAGCAATTTTTCAACGCGAACACCGAACTCGCTGGAAAATTCCTCCCTGAACGAGGAATGACTGTGTAACGATGGGGGGAAAGAGACAAGAAACGATCGTTACGACGATGATGTTTTGAATTTTTTTGAAAAAAAAAAAAAAAACAAAACAAAAATCCTCGATATTTCGAATTTTGTCGAAAACGAAAATTGCTCGATTCGACGTCGGAATCGTTATTACGATCGATCGATCGTTATTATCGTTATTTCGTTGAAAATATTGCGATCAACGATGGCAACCTTGACCTCACACGAAGAGCTTATCTCGCGTATATGCGTGTATTAAAAGCTTGAAGTGGAAAGAGAAAGAGAGCGAGAGAGAGAAAACGATGCGATGCGAAGTGTTTCTTTATTACGTCGACTCCACGTTGCTGCTGTTGATGTTGCGTGTCTCGTTTCGAGCTCTCACTCGTTTCGCTCATCATCATCTGCAATGCCTTTTTGCATCCTCTCCCTCTCTCTCTCTGTCTCTGTCTCTCTCTCTCTCTCTCTCTCTTTCTCTTTCTTTCTCTCGGCATAAAATCGATTTTCGCGGCTTTCATTTTTCACAGACGCGCGTATAGTTTTGATACATAACGATTTCCCACGGCTCTCTCGTCGGCGTCGCGTCGTTCGCGGTTCTCGTGCTATCTTCGTATGCGTTTTGATTGCTCTCTACTCGTAATCACGATCCGGCAATTACGACCAGTGACCGCGTATACAACCGAGTAATTGATAGCCAACCGCTACATACGTATATATATAACGCGTGAATCACGCGCGTACACATTTATACTTCTGAATTATCCGTAATAAACGTATATGTGTAATTATATACGCGTACGTGCCAAAGTTGCCTACTCGCGTATATTTACGTATATATACATACGTAAATATACGCGAGATAGATATATATATATATAGAGAGAGAGAGAGAGAGAGAGAGAGATACGTGTATTTGTAATCGTGATTGATCGAGCGAAACGAGCGACCACGAAAAGCGATCTGATCAATTGAGAAATGGAGATTTCCCTCGATTTATTAATACATATATATATCTATTGACGTACATTCATTACAACTTCCGGCGTGCGTTCATATCTACGAAACTCGTCGTTGACGTTCAACGAAATATACCGTAGGATATTACCATTGCGATGAATTGTATTTTGCGTTTTTTTAAGAGAGAGAGAGAGAGAGAGAGAGAGAGAGAGAGAGAGAGAGAGAGAGAGAGAGAGAGAGAGAGAGAGAGAAAGAGCGATGTGAGAGAGTGAAAGACGTGCGAACGGCGCCTAGGACGGATACGTCGACAGGGAACCGGAAGTTCGGAGCGTTGCGTATCGCTGTGTAGCAGTTTCTGATAAAAAAATGAAAATGAAAAATACAAATGAAACATGAACAAAAAAAAAATCTAGAAAAAAAAACTGTACGCGGTCTAGGCGCGAGAACGCGTCTAATTAAATTCCATGACGGATCCGACGTTCTTAATGAGAGCTCGATGAATGGCAAAAGTCCCGTATACGCGAGAGGGGTAGAGGGAAAGGGTGGGGGACGAGGTCGAGGACGATAAAATTCAATGAACTGGTTACACTCGTTCGTTATTAAATGAAGCTATACGAGAAATGAATAATTAACAGGCGATAATTATTACTCGTGTGTATTATCGAAATCCATAAAAAATATCCGCGATTATTACCCTCGCAGCAGCGAGTTCGAGCTCGTTCATTTATGGAGCCAAGACGTTTTTTTTTATTTGTACATATTTTTTTTCTTCTTCTTCTTCTTCGCCTCGTTTATGTTTTTATGTCGGTCAATTTGATTCGACATTATCGAGACGGAACGACTTTTATTTTTCATCTCGATAGATTAAATTGGATCGGAAATGCGTTAATTCAATAACGAGATAATTAAATCGTCGAAATTACGAATGAATTATTCATGCGACAATTATACTTCGATAAGGTCCGATTAATTGATTGAGTTTAATATTTCTTCATTTCGCACGACGAAATGAAAACATAGAGAGAAAGAGAGAGAGAGAGAGAGAGAGAGAGAGAGAGAGAGAGGGAGAGAGAGACAGAGAGAGAGAGAGAGAAATATACAGAAAGTAGGAATGAACGTGTACGTCAACCTCCCTTTCCGTTCTTTAATCAACCCCCCCCCCCCCCCCCCCCCCCCACCAACTTCGTTCCCAGTTTAATTTACCGTTTGGTAATGGCCCTGTTTCCGCGACCGAAGAACCGGATAACTGTACTACACTCGGGAGAAACGAAAGAAGAAACGAGCGAGTGCGCGGGAGAGGAAGTAAACCACTGAGAAAAGACCGCGAGTGTGTGCATGTGTGAAACGAGATATGGAAACGAGAGCGTTCAGAGAACTATACACGATATATATATATATATATAAGAGTAGAGAAATAGTGCGCATTAATACGTCATTTCAAAACTCTTACGAAGTGTACATCGTTAAAAATCGAAGAACTTCCTGACGTTGCAGAATATTGAATGATTATGTATCAAACGTACGGAGTCGTTCTAAAGTATCGAAATGGAGTTTTCGTAACGAAGCGCGAACGAAAAGCGAAAACTTCGTACGATCGTAAATTTCCGGAAATATAAATACGGCGTTTAAATACGCAATTTCCAGTAAAAATATTATTCGCGTTGATTCGTCGCGAGAACAAAAATAGAAATAAACAAATTTACCGGTTATCGGATAAATTAATATTTTTAACATTATAAAAAAAGATAACGAATTTTCAAAATTGATCGAAAATATCGAATTCGTCATTAATATTATTAAAATTATCGATTAGTATCTACGTGGACAACATTTTTGTAAAAAACAATACCAAGTACCACTTTTTGCCATAATTCTCTGTGTACCTGCCAATTTTTAACCCCATCGGTTGTTTAATGCTCGTATGATTACTGATCAAATTTTCCAAGTGCACGTCGCCTGTATCACTGCCTCTTAAATAGTTCGTGTTTGCATCCTAACGAACTAATCACCCATGTTTCGAGGTCTCTCTCCCTCTCTCTCTCTCTCTCTCTCTCTCTCTCTCTCTCTCTCTCTCTCTCTCTCTCTCTCTCTCTCTCTCTCTCTCTCTCTCTCTCTCTCTCTCTCTCTCGACGATGTATTTGCACGTAGCAACGATCGCGACCGAGATTAAGATGCGCGAGGCACAGCAAACAGACTCCCGAGGGTTGCCACTTTGGATTATAACCGATCTGCGATATAAGCTCGTAGCTTATAAACCTCTCTCCCTCTCTCCCTCTCTCCCTCTCTCTCTCTCTCTATCTCTCTATCTCTATCTCTATCTCCATCTCTCTCGGTATGTTTTATAACCGTTCGCGATACTTTATTATATATACATTTGCGAATCGGTATACGTGGATATCCAATAATGCTTCCACTGTACACAACGTCCGTTCGTCTTATGCAAATATACGTGACCCCCCTTCTCCTTCACCCCGTCCCGGTGTATTATACGAGAAACTCTACGAGGGATTGAAACCGCAGAGTGAAATCAAGCGAGTTCACGTTGGGGGCGATGGTGTATGATCTCTGTGTATGTGCGAGAGACGAGAAGAGGGGGTCGGAGAGGACCCTCGACCACACGACACAACGAAGCCCACTGTTTGTCCTATCTGTGAATCGAATCCACGATAGAAAATCAGGGTAGACGTCAGGTCGTTTCTGCATACCGTAACGCTCCCTGCACATCATCAAAGTTCTAGAGAGACATTGCTCTCCGGTCCAGATTGCCTGGAGACGCGAGAACGATGTAATCGCACGTGTCCACCCTACGGGGGTCGCTTTGAAATACGATCTATTTTTCTTTGAAATGTTTATTTTTGTTTTACTCTCGATTCTTCGAAAGTCTCGTCGTATTATGATCGATCGATCAATTTTGTCCTTCATGGAATAATAATTGTTGGGGTGCGATATGTAGTTTCGTTATTAAATCGTTATTTGATTGATCGGGCGATTATTTTTAATTTTAGAAAAATTGATAATTTTTCTTTTTTTTTTTTGGGCAAGAAATATTTTGCATTTTTATTTGCATTGGCTTAAAAGTTTATCGAAGGTTGTAGTACGTTCGTCGTCGAGTCCACGGTGTAGATCGTATCGATTACAAAAGCATAACGTCCGATTATTCCAGAAGGTCCACGGGTGGGAGGATGCGGTTAAAAAAATTCATCAATTTTTTATTTTCTTTTTTATCTCCGACCGTTCGAGCGCGTTTCGACAGCGAAAAGGTTTTTTTTTAGTCATCTTTTTTGTTTCGTATATCGTCTAGTATACAATTTCCTGATACGCGAGGTCAACGTTTTTATTAAAAGGCTTTTTCTTTTTTCTTCGCTCTACGTCCACCTCGGTCAAACTTCGGACGTTTCGAATTTTTTTTTCGAACAATGAAGGCAAAGAAAAAATGGGATTGAAAAGAGAAGGTGAAACAAAAAATGGGTAAAACGTTACACCCAAGTCGCAACTCGCGATCGTATATTTGCATAGATCTCCCCGGGGAGTCGTGCGGCGTAGAGGGGAAATATCGTTGGTGGGACAGTGTCGAGCACAACCCTCTTGTGCCCGAGGAGTGAGAGACGTAGTGATATATATATATATATATCATTACGTATATATCTATATATATATATATATATATATAGCGAAACAGCATAAATGCTTTAAGGAAAGACTCGAGAAGGCACTGAAAAGAATTCCCTCGGATGCCTCGATGCCTTGCCAGAGGGATACAAAACTTGGACGCATCCTCTGTGGGCACACGAGAGGAGGGAGAGACTGCGATACTCGAACCACGCAGGGACCAGAAACCATTTCCTTCTCACTTTGACGAAGGGTCTACGCTACGCTACTTTTTCACGGCCCTACCACGATGATCTTTCGAGAATAATCTCCCAACAGTCATTGGCAACATGGACGAAAATTCTTCATCGTTAAACGAAACCTCGAATAAGAAAATCTTTTACTTATCAAATAATTAGAAAACCATTTAATTGAATTAATCGTTGTTTTAATTACATTTTTTATTTTATCTTTAATTCATCGTTATCGATCAAGATATTTCGTATGACGTGATTGAAAGTGAATTGAAACGACTGTTATTTTATGATTAGCGCTTGGCTTTTTGCAATATTGATAATTATTTTATCGAAAATAATGTTTTATTTTTTTATGTTTTCATTCTGAATGTTTTTGTCGGATTATTATTATCGTTGATTGGACGTTTCCATCGTTTTTTTTTTCACCATGCCAATGACTGTAAACAAGTTCAATCTCTCCTTCGTATACGAACGGCTGCGTGGCTCGTCGCCCGAATCTTTTACTTATCAAATAATTAGAAAATCATTTAATTGAATTAATCGTTGTTTTAATTCAATTTTTGATTTTATCTTTAATTCATCATTATCGATCAAGATATTTCGTATGACGTGATTGAAAGTGAATTGAAACGACTGTTATTTTATGATTGGCATTTAGTTTTTTGCAATATTGATAATTATTTTATCGAAAATAATGCTTTATTTTTTTATGTTTACATTCTGAATGTTTTTGTCCGATCATTATTATCGTTGATTGGACGTTTCCATCGTTTCTTTTTCACCATGCCAATGACTGTAAAAAAGTTCAATCTCTCCCTCGTATACGAACGGCTGCGTGGCTCGTCGCGCGAATCATCCGGCAGAGAGCGCACCGCGTCGGCGTGGTTGCATGTACCCAAAGCGCTCTTGCGTGTTGTGTCGAGAGTTTCAGTCCTCGCTCAGCCCCACAGTGTTGATTCGTACGGCGCGGCGCGAGTTTCGAGTCCTTCGCGTCTCCGCTCTCGTCAATAATAGAGATAATTACAAAAATACCTCGACGAGACCAAAATCATCGCGTATTAAAAAAATATATATATATTTAAATATATAGACGCGCGTGTGTGTGTGTTTGTGTGTGTAGTGAAACGATCGAGTCATCGATCGGAAAAACGTGTCGCCAAGGAAAATAGCCTGAAAAAAAAGGGAGGGAAAATATAATTGTGCACAGGATTATTTAAAAAATGGAGAACAGTGCGGTCTAATTTTTCTTCGAGTCAGGACGATCGACGCGAAGCAGTAAGATCTTTAGGAAATTCGACGCTTACGGCCAGACGCTGCAGATTCGTGGGAAAAACGAAACTGAATGCGCTGCACTTAATCCTCGTATAATTATATATATATATTATATATACACACATATATATATATATATATATATATATATATATATATATATATATATATAATAATCATAATGATGAATGAAAAGCTTTTGAATGAACCAGCTTCGCGCGAGCCAGAGTCGATGTTCCTAGAATCGATAAGTTCGCCGATTGGACGCTTTTGAAATATTTCGAAAAGCTCCTTTGACAACCGCCGATATACGTCCGGAAATAATTCCTCACGAGTCTCAAACACGACGCGAATAATTTCAACGGAGAAATAATTACGAAAATTATGACGCTCGATCGATAATCGATTTCGATCGAACGCGTTTGGAACTTTGCTTTATTTTAAAAAATTTTTAGATGCGCTGAAAATAAAACGTCGACGCAACTATCGTATTATTGGCATGCCATGAAAAATCGCATCGACACTCCCGCATAAAAATACGTTTGATCAATGTCACTTTTTCCAAAGTATCATAATTCTCCATTGAGACCGAACGCCACTGTAATAACAATAATAGTCGCGTGTCCGAGCGTCATAAACTCTCGACTGAATTAATATCCCCCGACATCGGGACGGGGTATCTTCGTCCCGAGTTACATTGATCCCTGATTCGTCGACCTTCTCCTCGTCGTCGTCGTCGTCGTCGTCGTCGTAGTCGTAGTCGTCGCAGTCTTCGTTTTCGTCTTCGTCAATGCTAATCATAATCAGCGTTAATGCCGAAAGCTCATTATTATTATTATCGAGAGTTATTTCCCCCTTTGACGAGAGATAGATCTCCGAAGATCGGTGAGTGAGTGAGAGAGAGAGAGAGAGAGAGAGAGAGAGAGAGAGAGAGAGAGAGAGAGAGAGAGAGAGAGAGAGAGAGAGAGAGAGAGAGAGAGAGAGAGAGAGAGAGAGAGAGAGAGAGAGAGAGAGAGAAGACTCCGGCGTTTCAAGGCTCTTCCAGCCGACTAATTTCATGCAGGCAACTCATTATGACATTATTATTATGTTACCGGTGGCAACATAATATTCACTATATAACTATGTAACGGTGTTTTTTTTTTAATTTTAATTTTTTTATTTTGTTATTTCCACGCCGTAGACGAGAATTCGATCATTTCCTGTCATTACCGTCCAATCTTGTGATCGAGCGTGGTTTAGGTCGACGATATCAGGGACACGACGAATTGCCTCCGTGTTACTATTTTTTCTTTTTATTCACTTTCTACCTTCCTTATTGGAAACATATTTGGCTGGCGTCGTGATAAACGACCGACCGACAGAGAGAGAGAGAGAGAGAGAGAGAGAGAGAAACGTGCATACTCGTGACTCCTCGAACACGCGACTCTGACCCTTGACCCAGTACCGTTGGTCCCATTTAGCCAAGCTCGGAGCGTAGCTCTCGTCTTTACTCGACTTAGCCAATGGAATTCGAACCTCGGTGATTTCTTTATTATATCAATATAGTACGCTCTATACGTACGCTGATATAATTCAGTCGCTATATATATATATATATATATGTATATAAAGTGATGTTCCATTATGCGACCGTGGAAGGCACGAACTTTTACAGTGTCCTCCCCAATCTCTCTTTGCTGACTCTTGGCACATATTGCCAAAATTAAAAATCGAATTCTCTTACGGCTATTTTGCTTCATAGCCAAGGGGAATAACTGGGACAAGGATCGTTTTACTGCCTCGTGATTAAACCAACCCTTGCTTCGATGTCCTCGTTCTGAAATAATGAAAATATGTTTTCTTCCCTCGATGCCATGGAATATTAATCGCACTTATTATTATTTATCGCTTTCGATTGATATCGATCATGACCGTTCAAGGTTATCGGTATAGTTAATTATTGCGAAATTTTCGAACGAACTTTAATTTTTGTGCGTGTTTTTTTTCTTTGGATGATTTTTTGAGAGACGAGGGTTGATCTCGTCGCTGAATTTCGAATTAAATTGCAATTGGACGATGGAATTTTTTGTTTGTTTTTGTAATTAATCGCGCAATGTTTATATTCCAGTGTTTCTATTTCTGTCGAGCTTTGAGAGAGAACGAAAATATGTGGAGAGACGATGTTTCATTTCCTCGTTCGGATATCGAGCTGCTTGCTGATCCTTCCAACTCCGCGCTTTTGCCATCTCCCTTATGTATATGTAAAATTCGTTTATATGTGCTGCTCCGTATGGAAACGAGTCTCGTGAGATTTCATCGCTGGCACACATACTCACACCCACGTATATAAAGTATAGCTATATTTTTTAACCCATAAACTATACAACTCTCCACCGTTCGTACTTGCCATTTTTCTATATCCAGCATATTGTAGAAAGGATGTAAATCACGTTACGTTCAATTTCATTGGTCACTCACTATTTTGCCTCTTCACGATTTTTTTCCGATATCAATTTCGAACCCCTCGTCCTCGTGACACGACGATTTTTCCTATTCAACTCCATCCCGTCGTTACCCAACAATATATTTACAATTAATTAATTTATTTACCTATTTTATTGTAAATTTAACATCTCCCGATATTGAAATATTTCTCAAAATTTTATTTTCTCTATATTTTGCGAATAATGACAATTCGTTAAAATTCATTCGATCGAACATATTCCCAGAATTCACCATTTCGCGTTTCATATTTTTCCTCGATTTTATTTTTTGTTTTTAGCAAACACAAATTCCAACTCTCGATGCCAATAAATTTACTAACATGCATAACCGCCTGCGTCCCGTTAAATCCGATTTCATTCAACGCATACGGACGAGCGAGCGTTTCTCTCGTTTGTGCGACGCCATATAACGCGTTCGATATCGTTTTATTTCTCGTCTTCGCTTCGTTCTTTCGTCTTCCTCCGCTTATTCCCCGGTTTTTATACCGAGAATGGGATTCTACGTATCACCATTACGTATACGTGTCTCTTACGATAGCGAAACGATATCGGTGTATAAACGCGTATTCTCGTGTTGGCATCCACCGTCAACGGCGCTGGTGGATGGCGAAACGGGCTTTTTACCCGGAAACTAGATCGCGGCCATATTAGTCGCGATGGAACGAACGTCTCGTTTCACGACCCGCTTATATATCCCTACATCCATTCGACGTCTCTACCAACCTCGAGCCTTCGTTCTCTCTTACTATGTAGCGTTTCATCGTTTCCATTTAACGTATACGCGCTCTACCGTCTTTCCTCCTCCTTTGCCCATTCTCATTTCCCGATTCCAGTATCGAGACGCACACGTGTATCGAAGCTTTCGATCGATTATACCGTTGCCCGGAAAATATTACCGGTCTGTCTTGCCAACGAGAACGGTAAAATAACTTTTTTTTGTTCTAATACGTTCGAAATGAAAATTCTGTCAATTGTCATTATGTTATATTGTTTCAAATTTCTTTTTTTTTTACTTTGGTTTGTTTATTTCGTAAATTTTTTATATATTGACATTTTGTGGATTTTTGATCTGTCAATTATTAGCTTTTCAACGACGGATGTCACGAACTGTCAATTATTGTTCCGTCGACTTTAGTTTTAACGATCGTTGGTTTGTTAATTTATAAATTTAGTCGATGCTTTTATAGCGACAATTTTCAATCTGTCAATTGAAATTTTGTCGCTGTCAATATTTATTCTGTCAATTATCGCTTTATCGATTGACATTCTTGTCTATATTATAAGTTTTTGGTAGAAATTTACCCTGTAATTTTCTCCTGTCAACTTTCCTTCTGTCAATTGACATGTCATCCCTGTCAACATTTATTTACTCGACTTTCTTCCCGCGATATCGTCAATTCTACGAATCTTCGAAGCTCGCAGTCTCGCAACCTTTTTTCGTACGATCGTCGTGTATATTTCGCTGACACGGGTTTTATTGACAGGATAAAGTGCGATGGTGCCAATAGCGCGAGAAATGCGCATAACGCACATTTTATATTGATAACCCACCGGCGTTCTTCAGTCTCTGGTCTTCCTTCTCTCGTTTCTTTCGCCAGCATTTTTTTGCACAGTTTTCCGGCGAAAATAGGGTGGCGAACTCGCCGGGAGCTTCCGTTGGCCGCCAGGCAGGGATCGACCGAGAATAACGTTGGCTACAAGATGAAATATACTGTATAAACGTTTTTCTTCTCTCCTCAGCCGCTCTCGGCATTTCACCGCCGCGAACGTCAGCAGCAGAGAGAATCGTTCCTTTTTTCCTCTCACGGTGCACCGACCGTGTCGAATCCTTCCTCGTTTTTTCTTTTTTCCTTCTCCTCCACCCTCTTCCTCTCTTCTCCTTCTTCCTCCTCCTCCTCCACCTCTTCTTCTTCTACTTAAGCCGCGCGCATACAGCCGTCTTCTCTTCTGCCACGAGATGGAAGCTTCTTCTTTATTTCTTACACCCAACATTATCGCGTCCTATGACTCACAACGATCTTTATTCCAACTACCGGTTTACTCGCTTCTTATTTCGTGGATACGCACGCGGCTTTGCCATCGGTCATTAACGTCCCCTTCTCTTCCTGTTTTCCATGGATCCTTGCGGTTTCCATCAGCGTGTTCGATGTTTCGATATATATTTTTTTTTACTTCGTCCTGATCGTTCGACGAACGGATATTTTGTCTCGATCTCACTCTTATCTCATTTTTTTATATCACGTTTTAATTTTATTATTATTATTATTATTATATTTATTAAATATTCTTCTCTAAAATCGGAAATTCGTATGTTCTTCGATTTAACTCGAACGATGAAAGAAATCAGGGAAAGTCGCTTAGGCGTTATCGATTCTGTCGGACGATTAAATTTTCCCCAATTATCGTTAATTAAGCACCGGGCACGAGGATAAAACGTCGAAAGGAAAGAATTAAATGAAAATTGGAATGACAAAGAAAAGAAAAAAAGAAACGCGGAAATCTTACGACGCGTCAATGTTGGGAATGACTATCGTCCGAGTCGCGATCTCGCGAGTCGTAAAATCCTTTATTTTATTTTGTTTTCCCCTCGCCGTCTGTACGTACACGATTCTCCTTCTCTCACCGTTTTACAAATCCGAGTCTCCAACTCTCTCTCTCTCTCTCTCTCTCTCTTTCTCTTCCGGGATGAGAGTTTCCCTAATTAACGGTCGATGAATTGCCTGGACGGTAGTCTGTACGGTATATCGCCTGTGTCGAGCCCCGAGGCCGAGACGGTATTCAACAGTGCATACACACACACAGACACAAAATATCTATATATACACATCGTCTACACGTTATAAACTACGTTATTGCATAATCCTCGATATAACGGTCTCAGGTGGCTATTTCGCTCGTTTCCTGAACAACCGCTTTCGTTTCTTTCCACTAACGCCATCGTGTACGATTTGTGCGAGGCGTGTCGCGTCTCTCGTATATAAATATATATATATATATATAACATTCAAAATCCTAAAAAAAATCACGCTCGAAATCCCATCTCGTCGACAGTCGATTACGAAGACAAAATTCAATTCTCATTTCGTATATTTATCCACGACTCTCGTTCCTTCGTCAAACGTCAAGATTCGAGAAATATTTATTCTCGATCGAATGAAAAAAGAAGAAGGAGAAGAAGAAGAAGAAAAACAAAAAGCACACCTTTTTAAGATCCCTTCGGCATTTCGAGTTAGCCTCGAGGCGAGTTGTCAAGCTCGCTGTCGCATCGAGACTACGTTTATTTTCAAAACCCCGTCGTACAACGGATGAGGAACATTCGTGGGATACAAAATTCTCTCGTATTACACGAGCCCTTTTGTCGTAACGTAACTCAATGAGGTCAGATCGCACGATCGACGAGTCCTGTTTCAAACGCGTCTATAGATTGACACCCGTTTTACGTATACGTATATATATATATATATATATATCTTTATATTGCACACTCGAGCGGATAAATCGCGTGGGCGATCGCGATGCTACCACGAAAATAGCCGTTAATGACGCGAGGATCGAGTCATCAAAATCTCATCCTCTCTTCCAAATCGTACGTTAACATTTACCTATATACGCACACCCACATATATATCTATGTAAATACCATTTCCATATCTCTGCCAGTTGTTACTGGATTTTCCCCTACGATTTTCCCCTAGGATTTTCCCCAGTTCGACAATCTCATCCCCCGTACCCGAGGTGCTTCATTTCGCGGTCGGTCCTGGGCGCACGTATGTACTTTACATACATGTAAATATGTATATAAAGCGGATTAACGGTGTGCGGTGGTAAATAGTGGATGAAAAAAAAATAGAAAAGAAAAATAGAACTACGCTGTAGTGTGACTCGTATACACGATGCGACTATGTCGCCTCCTGCGTAGGACAAATATGAGAGGGCGTGCGTGGAAACGGCGCCCCCCACGCGACACAGGACATATCGAGCACGAACTACGCAGATGTGTTTCTTCAGGACACGAATGCTTTTTTTTTGTTTTTTTTTCTCTTCGTCGTCGTTCCTTTCTTGTACATATATATATATATATATATATAGTTGTCACGGCCTATATACGTGCTTTCCTTCGTCGTGGCGTGCTACCTTACAGCTCTCTTTGTCACTTCTTTTTCCCTCTCTCTCTCTCTCTCTCTCTCTCTTTCGTTATTTTTTTTCTCGCCTTGTTCTTTTTCCTACGCACATGTGTATGTACAGTTAATTGGGCGGAAAAAGGTATTTACGTATATGGGAGTGAAGAATTATGTGTGTGTGTTCGTGTGCTCACGTAGCTATATAAACGATGAAAAAAATATATAGTATATAAATATATATGTCTTTATATATATATTATATATATATATATATACTTTTTTTATGCTGAATTTACCAATCCCGCGATGACGCGAACACATACGAGAGACTCGGGGGATTTCATATACACGTCAAGCCCGCCTGGTTCGACCGGTTGCGGCTTTTGACTCTCTCTCTCTCTCTCTCTTTCTCTTTCTCTCTCTCTCTCTCTCTCTACGTTCCTCTCGTCCTTCGTTGATTAACTAGCTGCACGCGCCCGTCAGGCATAAACCATGTAACCACCCTTCAGTTCTGGTATTCGTCGTATAACGCGCGCTCTACATACGTATATGTATATATACGTATATCGTGCACATATAGTGCTGTATATATTATTTTCCCTATATACATTTACGTTTACCATTATAATTATCGTCCAGTATTATTATTATTATTATTATTATTATTATTATTATTATTATTACGTGTATAACGTCACGTGACTGCGTACTTTATATCGAGAACCAACTCGCGATCTCGTTCGACCGAGAAATCAAAATTAATGAAAAGATTATTACGTTTTTTTCCGCCTCCTGGACACGAGGGAACGATTGTCACAATTTTCAAAAAAAATCAAATTTTTCCCTCGTCTTTAATTCATAGAAAATTCGTCGATCGGTAAATACACCTGTATTTCGGATCTTTCTCGTCGAGTTCCGTAGTTCACGCGGAATGTACGAAGAGCGAGAATGTCCCTGCCGTCGACACGGGGGTAGATATGGCGAATCGATTAATCGACGAGAGAGAGAGGCAGAGAGACGAATAATTTCGTTAGTTCCGCAGAAAGTCGCGCAAGCGCTCGTAATTTTTACCCTAATAGTACCGATTTTTTTTTGTACAATTTATTGAAACTTTAAATCCAAACAGCAACGAAAAAAAAAATTATTCATCGTTCGAATATAAATTTATGGTAATTGGATTTATTTATTTTATTGTCGAGTTAAAAAGCAATTTGATTTAATGTAAATTACCGCGATTACTTTCGTATTTGCGAAACGAAAAATGCATCGAGGCGCGCGCACACACACACACCCACACACACACACACACACCTCGTGCGACGTATAACCCTCGGCACAACTTTCTCCCCTGACGGATACTTTTGACCTCCGGCGGCGTCTCTGTTGCACCTGTCTTCGATATTGCATCTCTCTCATCCCCTCCTTTTCAGCCCCACACCCTCCCTCTCTTCATCCTCTTCACCATCTCTCGACCTCATTTACTTTCGGTGAGATATATTGCCCGTATAAACCGTCGTCGTATAAACTCGACGTAGAGACCAATGCAAGGAAGTGCCCGTGTCTCGAAGTTTCGACGAAAATTCCTCCTCAGACCTTGAACCTCTCAACTTCGTATATACGAGAAAACGATGTGAAAACTTCTTCGTTTCGCGCGTATTTTCAAGTCGCGTCACACGTCGCGTATTTTCTCCTACTTCTCGAGTTCGTCTTCGCCGTCGACGTAAACTTTCTTGCGTCGAGAATATAATTTGCGTTTTCTCACCGTCTTCGCTTCGCTGCTGCGAGAAGATAAGTTTTCGATGGTAAAGAGGAAGTAGAGGAGGAGGAGGAGGAGGAGGAGAGGATGGGGAATCGAGTTCGAAAGTGCCCCTTTATGCGATAAATACGAGTGACTGGAATCGTCGAACGAACGAAGCTTGAACCGCGAAAGATTTACGAAACAATCTTCAAAACTATCCTACACCTAGGAAACACAACACAGTAATACGGACAGACGGATATTTATAACATAGGACACTCGAAACTCTGGTAAAATTCGAGGGAGAATATATACGTAAACGGCAATGTTTTAAGTGTTTATGGGCGTCTGGGAGACCCGGAAGTTGTACGAATCCGAGGACTTTTATTTTTCTCGTCCCTCGAATTCGTATCTCGTTGGCCAAGTTCCAGAGGGAAAACTCGGGGGATCGTTATCGAACTGTAACGTTCGAGATTTATATATATATATATATTCTTTTGTATCGAACTATATACTATATATATATAGTTATATATATATATTCGAGGAAGGAATTCGAGCGTCGCGTGTTCTACGACTTTCGTTGGCCTCCCTGCTCTATACATCTTTTTCACTTTCGCGCTATCGGAACCCTCTTTCGTTCCATCTCCGTATACCCTTCCCCCCTCCCTCACCTCCCTCTTCTTCACTCCTTCTCTCGATAACACTGTTAAATCCGATTGAATTGTCCCGGACTGTTGCCTCGCACTCGCGCCATTTGGAAACGACGACGACGACGACGACGACGACGGAAATAAATACGACGTTACGTTACAACGTCGTCGTCGTCGCCGTCGTCGGTTTTTAAATTTATTCGTTATTTCGTGCGTAACGCGAATCAACGTGATAATACGAATTATTTTATCTTGCGAATTATCATTATCGACTTTAATATAATAACGGCTAATTTTTCGTATATTTAATAATAAGGATAATTTTGATAATTAATAACGCGATTATTCCGTACGATCGAAACGTTCGAACGGAAATTTGTCGTTGACCTCAATATTTTGTCGAAGGGGAGACGCGCGAAAACACGTTGAACGTTGCGAGTTTATCGAGCGAAGTCGAAGTTTCGCGCGCGAACTCCACTTCGTTTCTCAAAATTGCGTTTCAAAGTTCGATCGTTTCGTATCGATGGACGCGTTAAACGCCGTTACGAAATTGGATTGTCGGAAATAAAGGGGGTGGGCAGGGAGAGAGAGAGAGAGAGAAAAAAAATGCAGGAATTGCGTAACGACGTCGTCGCGGTTGAAAATCATAACGTTCTTTATTATTTTTTAATTTGATTTTTATCCTCTTTTTTATTTCCGTAACGGCCTATCTCTCTTTCTCCCTCGGGTGTTGCACACACGCGTTCGCAATTAATTCAAATTGCATGGATTCGCTCGAAGCACGGTTATTCACACACACACACACACACACACGAGCGCGAGGGGAGATTCTCGGATGAAAAAAAAATATATAATAATATCGGCCTGCGTGGACGCGGCGGAAATTCTGGGTTTGCCAACGATACGCACTGAAACGTACCGAGTTTCTCGCTCGACTTTCTCTCCTCAGCTCCCCCCCCCCCCCCCCCTCTCTTTTCCTTGCTTCTTATCAATCTAGTCACTCATTTTTCTTTTTCTTCGCTTCGTTTCTTTTTGTTTCATCCTCTGCGAAAGTGTTTTCGCGAGAAAGTTACAAACGCGTCACCCGACACAAAAAATGCATCGTCGATTACGTGATATTTGCGCACGTGCGAGATAACGAGAAAAAAATAATAATATTGGAATTTATCATCGATTGGGTAATTTTTAACGATCGTATGTTATTGTTTATTTTATAAAAAAAGAATAACAAATATTTTATTATTTTTGATCATTTTGTTGTATTTATGTTTTGTTCGTTTTTTTTTGTTTGCAATTTTTCAATCGAAGCACGATATTATAATTTCGCGCTCGAAGTGACGAAAATTTGTGATCTCGACCGACGGAATCGATCGTAACTCGGGAGAGTAACGCGGCTTTGTGGAAAGCCACGCGCGGGCAATCATCGCGACGCGAATCACGATATTTTCGTCGAACGCAATGACGAAACTTCCCACGTTACTTCTGTAATGTGTGACTTTTGTAACGCGTAGGTAAAAAATTCCCTTCGCGTAGTAATATATTCCTCTCTCGTTTCGTATCCCACGTGTCTCCTTTCTTTCGTCTCGTTATATCGCACACTCGACCGAATTTTCAATTTCTCTGACCTTTCGAAATATCACGCGTCGAAAAGAAAAAAAAGGAAAAAACGTAACTACGAAAAGAGCGAAAAGAAAAAACAGCTTGCAGTCGCGTTCGATGCAGAAAGGTGCGCGAAATATCGGATATTCTCGTCGCATTTCGATGGCAAAAAAGTGTGAATGGCGTTTGTCTCGAACGTCGAATAACGCGATATTTAATTACCATTCGACCCACGCCCGAATACGAGAATTCCAATTATTATCCAAGTGACGAATTACAAATTCGAAATATCACGCGATTAATATCTTTTGACGAACGAACGTTTTCATAGACATCGACGTATCGCGTATAAATTACACAATATAACGTTATCCGTGTTTATCGGATGAAAACGAATTGTTAACGATTTATTAATTTGTTTATTCTTTAATTTTTATTTTTAATTCACATTTCGTATTATTATACGTTACAAATGTAATTTCTTCGTACGTTTATCATCCGATCACGACTCTCATCCTTCGAGCAACACGAGAGAAAATTCAAAGGGGTTTAATCGAACGCGAAAGGGAGCATTGTTTTCACGGTGATAACGATCGATCTAAACGTCTTTTTGTTTCTCTCGTTTCTACCCCACCTGGCCGTATACATCGATCTATGTAGAACGAACTGGCTCGTTTATATTACCTGCGCCAGGAAGTTTAATCGTCGAGAATGCGCGAACGACGTGGCTCTCTCTCTCTCTCTCTCTCTCTCTCTCTCTCTCTCTCTCTCTCTCTCTCTCTCTCTCTCTCTCTCTCTCTCTCTCTCTTACTCTCTCTAATCGATTGAGCACCACTGATGAGTGTGTGGGTGGTTATTATTAGAGATAGCGACGAGGTTTATAAGCTCTACGAATTTTCTCTTCGCCGAGAACCGTGCCGTTCGTATCCGACCCCCCGAGCTCGGGAACAACGTCGCTCTTCCCCGACGCTTCCTCTCTTTTTTTTTCTTTCTTCTTTTTTCCTTTCGCTATATACGTTTTATCCCTGGCACAACCCCTCTCGGGCTCACCGGTCATCATCCCTCGACCACGGATGGCGCAGGTCCATCGGCTCTCTTTCTCTCTCTCTCTTTTCCTTTTCCTCTCGCTCACCTGGTCCGCTCGACCGACTGCTCGGTTCAACGATACAGAGACAGAGCCATATATATATGGCTCTGTCTCTGTATATATATATATATATAAGCGCATAGACATAAAGGAATATTTTGCGGTTATCTGTTCGAACCGTTATATATTGAATTATCGCGTACTATGGTCGTTGACGATATTATTAGAACGATGAGACATTATTAGATCAAGCACGAACGACAAGTATCAAAGACGTATCGCTCTAGTGGAAAAGTTATTTATTTTGGAATAACATTAAAAGTCTTTTTATTATTTTTTTTTAATAAAAATTATTCAATTTTTCAAAACACTCATTATCGTAATAACAACAATATCTACAAATAAAGAAACATTAATGAATAGTTTTTAATATTTTTTCGAGGAACAAGTGATCGATTATTCATATTTTTATTATTGAACATAAAATTGAGTTTTTGGAAAATATATTTTTTTTTAAATTGAATTTTATTAGAATTATCGAACGTCGATAGAAATGCTGTCTCTCTGTCTCTGTTGCTCGTGCTCGATGACAATCGTCTACGTAATAACGGAATTTCGGATCCGTGTCGCTCGCACTCTCGGGCGAAAGCACCTGCGAAATTTTATTGCCATTAGAGAGACAGAGCGAATTCGAGGCCCGTCCATTAACCCGATTCTCCGAACCAATTGCGCACATCTCGATCTCGTGTGTGGACGTATATATAGGCGTACCCGTAATTATATTTCCTCCCAATGTATATATATATATATATACATTGCATATATATATATGCGTGTAATTACCGAGGCGGAAAACGCGTGTACCTTCGATGGGACTATTACGTACGATTCGAAAATGCTTACATTACCGGTATTGCGGCACATCGATCGTACGAGTATCATAAGGGCGTATCTTCGGTACTTCGAGTATCATGCTCGAGCTGTTTTTTCCACCAACTGTTCACGCCGTCACTGCGCAACAGCTGGAACGTAGCGCACTGAAATTACGTCGCGTGCCCGAATTATATTGCGTTCTTGGTCGTCCTTAACAACTCGGTCGAGCCTACCGTTCGTTTCTCGCTATTAATATCTCGAGACGTAATTCAAATATATTCACGCTTTTCTTACAATAATTTATCGTAAATTATATTAAAAATTTGAAAAAAATATATAATATTTTCGTAACTTCGAATTAAATGAATTTTTTTTACTCGAAACAAAAGGAGAAATTTGTAGAAATTGGGCGTGAGAGTCATTAATCGTTCTCGTATCAGTGATGTTATTTTGTATATTATATAAACGTAGTTATCAATCATTTTCGTTCGTTCGAACGAAATTCTGTAATATTTTATTATTTTTTTTTATTATTATAAAATAAAGAAAAGAATGAAAGGTAGCATTAATTTTTTTTTCTCCTCCGCGTTGAATATAAAGCAAACGATGGAATAAAGGGTTCGGATACGAGCGCGAAGAGTGGAGAAAAATACGACCCACTCGATCTCCATGATCATCATGGAAGGACGGGAAAATCCTCGTCTCTTCCATCCTCTCTCTCTCTCTCTCTCTCTCTCTCTCTCTCTCTCTCTCTCTCTCTCTCTCTCTTTCTCTCACTCCCAGCTTTCGCAGATCGCCCGGCACGATATTAAGTGGCCGGGCTGGATCGTCGGTTGCATGAATTATGACTGATATATTATACGATATACAGTAACACGGTCGGGGCTTATACGTTAACGATGGTGAATGGGTCGAGAGTAACGTCGAGCCTTTTCTACGTGAAAAGCGCGGATATGCAGCGAAAGAACGATGCAGACAGGAGGATGGAAAGGGTTAAAGAGAGAGAGAGAGAGAGAGAGAGAACAAGAGCGAATGGACGAAGAAGGGCACGGGGGTGAATCCTGAGCCGACAAAGGCTCCGGCTGGGCGAGTGTGCGAGAGCGTCGCGTCGAGAGCAGGCGAGCATGGCAAGAGAGAAGAAAGGCCGAGTGTGTGTGTATGTGTGTGAGAGAGAGAGAGAGAGCGACGAGAATGAAGCGTTCATGCACGATTCCAGAGTGCACAGAACGATATGTATAAATCGAGAAAAAAAGCAAATAAAGGGCAGTGGCGAAGAAAATTGTTTTTCTTTGAAAAGAGTGAAACAATTGAAACCAAAATTAATGATAAAAATATCGACGAATTTACGGAAGAAATAATTTTCAATCGTCGAGAACGAGACAAAAAAAATGATTTTTTTTTTACAAAATTGAAGAAAAAAACAAAAACTTTAATCGCGTTTTATTGAATTTTCGGGATTTTGCGTATAGACAAAAGGCGGTGGGACGGGAGACTGAATAGAATAGAGGAAGAGGAAAGTATCGGGATCGAACGGTGCGTGGTTTATATCGAAAATCGTGGTGTCCCGCTGTTTCACGCTGCTCTCAATTCTCTCTCGTGTGTTCTCCTCTTTTTCTCTCCCTCTGTCTCTCTCTCTCTCTCTTGTAACGCACATTTCGAACTCGCGTGCTTCGTTCTCGCTGCTCTCGTGCATTCACTCCCGCGAGAATTCGCAGGTGTTTTTTTTTATTTATTTTTTTTATTTTATTTTTTTATTTTTATTTTCTTCTTTTCGTTCCCTTCTCGCGTCGACCGGTGTTCTCTTGCCTTCTCGTGCTTATAACTATATACACGGTTTTTCGGTCACCTGCGCTTACGATGAAAAAAGGTGGCTGCCGCTCAACTCGTTCAAAGCCACCGATGTAACGCACGTGAAATTTTTGGGCGCGCGGCGAAATATTTCTCACGCGCGAAATTGGAACTCGTCTCTCTCCAGCCCTCTTCTCGTTCGCCAACTCGCAATATACGTGGCGTTGTGTCTGTTAGGTCTCATTCAATTTGACACAAATAACGGACAATGGGTAACGCGGGCTTTATGATTCTGGTTCCTGCATTGTTCGTTCTCGACGCGCGTCGAGCTTCGACACAATTTTTATACACCGAGGAAATCACGCGCGGAAAATATTCCCTCGATGATCGAAAAATTCATGTTTTCATTGGAATTTTCGAATTTTCGAAAGAATTATCCGTTGTTCGACGAATAATGGATCGTATATTATCGACGCATAGTCGAAAAATAAAATTTCCGTATAAAAATAACATTTTACTTTTTCGCCTAAAAAAAAAGAATCGAAATAAAATTAATTATTTTTTAAAAATTATGCTTCTCTTTTTTCAAAATTTCTTTGGATCCATCATAAATTGATAGAAAAAACAAAGTTCGTTTCAATTTGCACACGTTGCGATCGTAGATTCGAGTGCCAAGGGTACGGAAGAAGAAGAATAGGGCGAGAGTGCGCGCGCATGCGCGTACAAACAAAGACGATTTTCTGTCGATGGGAATGTGGCTCGTTAGCAGTTACTCCAACTTCTAAGCGTCCCTACCCCCTTCTCAACACAACGTACAACTCGTCAGAGACGAGATTCTCGTGTGTGAGATATTCGCGCGCCGTCGTCGTCGTCGAAGAAAATCTCTTCTTTTTTCGCGGTAGCGGGATTAACCATTGCAAAACCGCATGCGTGTCGCATATAACAATGGACTTCGTCTCTCTCTCTCTCTCTCTCTCTTTCTCTCTCTTTCTCTTTAACGCGATGCACGTTTGAAAACGAGAGCGATCTGTGTTCGAGCGAGAGAGAGGTCTTCGTAAGAATTTTCATAACTCCTCGCGCACCGGTTCAACGACGATACGAAATGGTATCGCGCATGGACGGACGCACGGACAAGAAAATACACTCGCAAATTCCACGATCGTAGATCTCTCAAGGTGTAGGTATAGAGGAGCTCGAGGTTTCGACCGTGTGGTGGGAACCGTCTACCGAGGCAGAAAAAAGAGATCCTCGCATCGCGAAGAAGTGAAGCGGATCTTCTTCCCTTACGCGCGTATACGTATTTTTCTCTTTTTTTTTCTTCTTCTCTTTTATACATCGCTCGAAACGTGGAGATAATCCGGGATTTTTGTCTCTCTCTCTTTCTCTCTCTCTCTCGGTTTCGATGCTCTTCAGACGTTTTAATCTTCCGTTCGCTCGACTAGCGAACGATTTTTTTTCTTCTCACGACTATTTTGCATAATGTATACGAAAAATTGCGGTTAGCAGGTTATTCGTACCTCCTCGTATTTCGTCAGAAAACCCGTTACAATTTTTACGATTTGAATTCGATATTAATTAATTAATCTATAAAATTGTGTTACTCGATTTAAATCCAATATGGCGTTTTTAAGAAAAGAAAATAATTAAAAGACAAAATTCTCTCTTACGTTCTATTTCGTTTCTTTCAGCTTTTCATCTTACCCTCTATACTCTAATTCTTCCCGTAGAATCGACTCCGTTATTTCTCGATGAAGAAAAAAAAAAGATCATTGAGTAATTCTTCCATTCGTCCTTTTGTCACAGCAATTCTGTAGAATTTTTGTGTCTCTCTCGTACGTATCTTGCTTCGAACGTCTATTCCGTCACGCCTACGCGAGGCTCGACCGTTTTCTTCTTCCTTTTTTTGATTGATGAAGGCAGCACAATTCTTATTAAAAGCAGGGATCTCTTCTCGTACACATATGGGGCTGCCCTAAAGAAAACGAGAGATGGTTCGCCACTGATTGTCGTGCTGGAAACATAAGTCTCTGGCTTACTGTTTCAATATCCTCCATCTTTCCAACTCTCGAGACCGTTCTACTCTTTTTCTCGACTTTCTCGGTCCTTCGAGTCAATTTTATTATTATTATTATTATTATTATTATTATCAATATCAATTTATTTCTGTTTTTTATTCTACGAGATTTCAATTCCTCTTTGGAGTTCGAGCGAGGAGAAAATGTTTCGCGAAACGAACGGCCCCCGGGATAATTATCATGCCGCTGTTCAAATTTATTATACATACGCCGCGATATAAATATATACGAGTCGGGCGAAGTACAGGCCCGTAACCGTGAGTAAGTAGTATTGGCAGCGCGGCAAAATTCTACGTGGCGCCGAGCGAAGCGTGCTCGTTGTTGCCAAGATCATTGCACCGGAAGACACGCATCGTAGGATCTCACGGAAAATTGAAATTCTCTTTTCCCTTAGACGGATCGTCACGTATCGCGAGCGACGAAGTATACGCTCGCGATACGAATAAAATATCTTCGCGTCGAACTTCTTCTCTCTTCGTTTGGAATTAACCGCGCGAGTTTATAGAGTCGACGCCCGGCTAGATTTTTGCACGTGTGATATATCGCTCGGTGGCGTAACGAGGGACGACTTCTTTACCGTTCGTACTTTGCCTTTTTAGATCTTACGCGTTTGTCTCGTACTCGCACTTTCGTAAAAACAACGGATTTCCATTATTTACTTATTAAATTTTTGTAGAATTTTTTTATTTTCATTGAGTGTTTTCGTCATTTTTTTGTATCGTCTTTTTAAATTGATGATAATAATAATAATTGTAATTGCGAGAGATTTCAATCGAGACGAAAATATCAAATTTGATAGACGTTCGATACTCGTGAGTGAAATTTCGTTTTTTTCGAGTTTCCGTGAATTACGCTTCGCCTCGTTCGTCGTACAAACACTTTTGTATATCTGTGTATCAGTTTTATCGTGTTCCAATGTCCGGCGAGAGGACGCGGTGCATTTGCGGGTTTCTGGCACACACAATGTGTCCCGACTGTCTCTCTCTCTCTCTCACACACTCTCTCTCACTCTCTCCTCAAACACACTCTCGCTCACCATGCCGGTTGTAACAAAGTAGTATCGGTTTTTGTCAAACTTCCCGTTGTCAGAACTTCGGTACGCCACCGGTCAGATAACGCGTCGAGAGAGAGAGAGAGAGAGAGAGAGAGGAAGAGAGAGAGAGAGAGAGAGAGAGAGAGAGAGAGTTTGGAGAAGCCGCGACTAGTTTCGTTGCGCCGCGAGCTGCCAGGTATTTCTTTATGCCTTTATATATATAGGTATATAGACGCGTGTGCGTATATCGTACCTGGCTTCTATTATGCGATACAAACTGTCTACGTCCTCGTGCCCCGTCAGTTATTGCGAGAGTCTCTCTCTCTCGACGTTTCTGGAATTCGTTTTCATTCCCGTGTACACGCATTTAACTATAAAACGAGGTAATTCCTTCTCCTTTTTTGCGTTTCTCTAATTTCGCGAACCATCTACCGCGATTTGAACAATGGAAATTTCTGCAAGAAGAAAAAGAAAAAATGATGCGAGTTAATGAAATTAATTGCAAATTATGGTAAATTTTATTGTTTCGGGAAATAACACCTCGAAACGTCAATTTAAACGGACAAAGACGTTGCGAAAAAGTAGAAAATAATTAAACAGAACGAAAAAAAAACAAAAAAATTCTTGTCTCTTTGCCTTTATCAAAATTCTTTGGAAAATTAATTAATATCGAAAAAAGTGAAAAAGAAAAAATTTAATCCCGCGCCGTGTTTACTTTTCATTTTTCTCAAATATTCCGAAAGTAATCCGCGCCGGATTACTTTCGCTTCTCTTTTCAACGTCGTAAAGCATCCCCCCACCCTCTCTCTCTCTCTCTCTCTTCACGAGGAATCTTTATCCTCCATTATGCAAACTTCTGCACGGGAGGCGGCTTACATACCGTAAAACAAAAGTTCAAGTATTCGGGCAAAAGAAGTAGATGATATATATATATATATATATAGATGTATCGGGAGAAAAAAATATGCGGGAGTAGCAAAAGACGAGAAATATTTAAATGCGAATGAGGGAGAGAAAGGGAGACAAAACGAGAAAGAGCGAAAGAAGAGAGGAATGAGAAAGAAAGAAAGAAGAGATGAAGAGGGCGTATAGTAGGAGAAACATTGCTCTCGTATAATAAACTTCGAATATAGCCGGGGAATGGACTCGACCTCCCCGAGATCCTCGAGCGTGTTCTCTCAAGAGCATCCGAGAGCCCGGTGAATATCAATGAACGTTGCTCTAGTGGAAGTGAAAGAGAGAGAGAGAGAGAGAGAGAGAGAGAGAGAGAGAGAGAGAGAGAGAGAGAGAGAGAAGACGAGACCCGGACTAGATTCTCCATTAGCAACCCACTCGGGCTGACTGCCTTGGTTTTCACTTCCTCCTCATTTCTATCTCTCTTCCCATGTGCACATCGCGTTATTCGGGTTCTTTTTGACTCCCCCGGTGCTTTCGTTCTTGACGGCCCACGCACACAATTTTCTAACGTGCAATGATCTACATATACAGCCCGCTGACAATCAATAATCATAATATCAAATCCATTGTATTTTAATATATGGAAATTATTATTACTATTATTATTATTAATACATTATGATTGAGTAATAATAATAATAATTTTCACATATTATAAAATATGGGGATTATTATTTAATATTAATATTATTAAAATTCTTTTCACCAAATTTTCATGATACAGAAAGGCCTTTGAAGGGAATCGATAATGGTTTAATTATAATCTGATAAACAATGTTATTTTACAATTTATCTGGAGCCGAGCGTGAAAATCCGTTTATTTTGCAATAATTTTCGATATTTAGCAGATATTTTAATATTCGCCGAACGAACAAAAATTCATCAGGTTTTCAGAGTAATCTCAGTATTACCAGGATTTCCTGGTAAGACGATTAGATCACTTTGCCCGTATTTATAAAGTCAAGACTGTGCGACGAGCCAGACGCATACACGACGAGGACTCGTGACTTTATCGCGATACGATAAAGAGAGAAAGAGAGAGAGAGAGAAAGACAGAGAAACCCCATGGCGTATAAAAAGTGCTGGCTTCGCATATTTTTTTATTTTATTTTTCACCATGTACCACGGTGTATAAAGCATCACCGGTCTTCACTCCCTACACATTGTATATCTTTAGCTCTCGGTTTCTCTCGGTGATCCCCCTCGTCGCCGTCTCGCATTTATCAGTAAGGCGCCCCTTACGAGAAACGGTGTAGTAACGTTTCTCATCGTCGAGCAAACATCCTACACCGCTACACTTTTACTCGGCTACTACGTACACGAAAAATGATAACACGATTATTATACCCTTTATCATGAAAATTCCGTATACACTTGGTAAATTCGAGCGATTAAAATTTCATCAAAATAATTAAAAAAGAAACAAAAGTTCATTAAAAATCGTGGATCCCAAAAAATAGAGGAATTATTTCAAGAACGTGAAATAAATCACGAAGCTGGTTCATAAAGCGTACGACGAGAGTTCTCGAGTGAAGCAAAAAAACAGAAAACTTACAACGTTACAAAATAAAATTTTCTTATTTTTTAGCTTCGATCGAAAAAAATCAAATTATTCGATAAACTGAAATAAATTTTTACGAAATTACGAAATTATCGACATTGAACGACTCTCTCGTTGAATAGTCCTTAATTATTTCGATCGCTGTCGCGAAATGCGAGATTCGCCGGATTGAAAGAATCGCAGGAGCGAGACAGTGAGAGGAAAAAGGAAAATGGAGCCAGATCGTGGCTACGTCGTGCGATCGACCGACGTGTATTCGCCAAGGATCAACGAGGGAGCCAAGAGAGTCGGGCGTTGAGAAATCGCGCTCGGGACTCTCGATTCGCGAGATATACGGCATAACGATAAAAGTTTATTGGCCGAAGGATGCACAAACACACGAGCCAATTGAGAGGAGGGAACAGTTCGTCAACCGGTCGCGGACCAGTTCGACGATGGAACAGCTTTCACGGTGGTGGCGTTGTTAATTTCGGCGATGGTATTGGCAACGTTGGCAATGGCGGAACGATGATGAGCCTCGGTGGTGGTGGTGGTGGTGGTGGTGGTGGTGGTGTTGTTGGTGTTGTCGGTGTTGGCAATAAAATCGCGACTCAGGAACCCTTCAGGGCCGTTCCGAAAGCGGTACAGGCCCTGAGGAGCGAGAGCGTCGATCGTACGCATCGCGCCCAGCCACCTCCACCACCTGCTTTTCCACGCAGACGATTTTCCGTATGGTGAGTTTTCGCTTACGGAATTTTTTTCGTTCTTCCGTCGATTTACAACGACGAGAAAAAAATTAATTCGTCGATTTTATAATCGCAAATATTTATGAAAAATAAATCAATGAATTAATTAATCGATTAATAATAATGATAATAATATTGGTAATAAATTGTGAGAATTTTTCATTACGGATATTTATTAAAAATAATTTAATTAAAAATTGGTCGATTGGATAGAAATTGTATAATTAATCGATCGATTATTAAATTTCGATTAATCGATCGATCATTGAATATTAATTAATCGATCGATTAATAATAATAATTCTTGTTATTTCTTTCTTTACGACGGTAAATGAATCAGATAGTTTTTTCACTTTATTTTTAGTAACTAATGAGACATTTTTAATTGTCTCAATTATTGCGATAATTCAACGTTTTCGTTGATTGTATATTTTTTTCCTAGGTACGCGAGAGCACTTTGTTTCCTGTGTTTGACGTGTAATCGAATGCATACAGGGTTCGTTTATATTTGCATCGCGTTATTGCGTAACACGGGGAAAAATAAACAGACGACGTCATTGGCGTGTATAATCAAACGTGGAGTTCCAATCGAACGGTGCGTTTGAGCATTCGGGCAATCGGATCCCATCCACCCCTTTCCATCCCTCGAGACACCGTGTGTAGAAATGATCTCCCAGCCGTGTGCACGAGGAGGGAGGGTCTCGTGTGTGCCAAAGCCGGTGGCCTCGTCGACGTTCCAGGGTCAATGAAAATGTTCATTAGGCTGAGTGGAGCGCACGAGTGCTCTTCATCTCGCTTTACAAAACGAATCGAATCATTTCGGTAATGTAAGTGGAAGCGACCAGGAATATCATCGAAATCTACCCCTCTAATACGATCGCTCGCATGACGATTATTATCAGTAGTAATAGCCAGTTTTATTTTCATAACTTGTCATCAACTTTTTTACAAAGTCCTTCAAATATTCTTAAATCTAATTCGCCTTACAATCCATTTATTTCTTCACCATACACACCTCTTCCTGCACTCCTCTTCGATTTCTCTATAATACACGAAGATATGTCCTCTTTCAACATGACGATTATTATTTTATTTTCTCAAATTCCTTATCGTCATCAATTTTTGTAAATGATAAATACCATTTCGAAAATTCTGATCGAAGCATCGACGAATTAATGACCACGACGAGAAATTAATCGAAATATAACAACAACAAAAAATAAAATATAATCAATGTTCGAAGAGTGATTTGACGTAGCAATTTTTTTTGCACGCGATGCCTGGGCCTCCCAAACGTCAATTTATGAATTGAAGTATTCAATTTCCTCGAGCGATAACGCGTAGGAGCGCGAAAAAACACAAATGTGCTCGTACGAACTTGGTTGAACAAAAAAGATACGCGATATATGGTCATGAGGGAGGGAATTGGTTGAAAAGAAAAATATTGAAATGGTGGGATAAAATCGATCCGTTATCGAGAAAGGGCGATGAATCGAGGACCATGCTACAACGGTTTCGTTGATATTGCACGAAATACAATAAATACAGATATATATACACACACACATGCACACAGAAACCAACCCCATAATGGAATTGAATGGGACCACCACGTCTGTTGTCGGTTTTGGGGGGGGACCCTCGAGATCCGGTAAAATTCCCTCTCTGCCCTAAATATAGGTATATAGTCGCTCGCCTCGTTTTGTGGTAAAGTTTCGAGCACGCACATAACTCCAACCCCCTCCTTTCTCCCCTCTCTATTTTCCCCCGTGACGAAATGGTTCAAGTTCGCAAGAGGGGGGTGGTTTTCTAATCGCATGAAATTCGAGGGTGGCTGCTGAAATTTTGCTATAACTATATACACTCACACTCACCATCTATCTATGGACCAGGGGAATCTCGATTGTGTTACCTATATCTATATAATTGACGTACACGCGAGCCGTGACGGTAATGGCTGATTTCGTCAGTTCGAGGAGTCGGTCCGTCGATCGTTGAAAGCGTTGAAACGAGATGTTCCACGTGAACATCTGTCGTCGTTGATACGTATGGAAAAATTGACGGTATGCGCGGATTGATTGAATGAGGGGTGAATTGTGGAGAGGGTGGGAAGGGGGAGATTCGCTTGTTTGGATCAACCGCATGTTGTAGTACTTTACCGTTGGTCTAATCTGCAGTGTGCCCCCTGTTAGGAAAATATCCTTGACGATATTGTCGGGATATATATATGTATATGTGTGTGTGTGTGTGTGTGTGTGTATTGTTTTGTACGGATCTCTCTCTTTACATACAAAATAGGAGCGTGAACGATATATTTAGGGATTTCAATGTGTTCGAGCTTCCGTGACTAATCTTTTCACGTATTTCGAGCAGCTACCAATTTCACGACCTACTTCACGACATACCGTGTCAACAAATATTTACTCGTCGCACCATTATTTTATTTACTTAATTTAATGAAAATTTGGTAATTTTTTTTTTTCATTCGTTGGAAACAAAAAATTTTTTTTTTTCGCGAAAAAGTGTTAGAGTTTTATTTTCTTTAATGTTTTTCGAGATATTTCGAGCGAGAATTTTTCATTACTCGAGCGTAACGAGAATGGATGATTTCACGCGTGATTTAATTACGAATTAATTACGAAGAAATTAACGAACTATTTCCCTCTCTGTTTCTCTCTCCCCCCGGGATGGTTTCGAGAGAGACTGGAAATTAGAAAGGAAAAACAATCTCGAGAGAGTATTAAGAACGACGTGATCCATTAACTGGCGGGATTGCTAATAAAAAGAATATCGCCACGAGGGAAATTTGATGGGAAATGTATACAAGTCGGATATATAAATATTTTCTTCGCTATAAATCGAGAATGCGGTTTCAGCTTCGTAGATCAAACGCGAAATATCGTTGAATATTTTTCGTGCGTCGCGACAACGAATTATTTTGCGTCGTAGTTCGCGTCGATGGATATCCGTGTAGAAATATCTGCGACCTGTCGTCCCGAGGTTCCGGAGGAATGAAGCACTGGAGAATTCCAGTTTCTCTTGCGAACGTGATATTTCATTGGGAAAATCGCTCATGGAAAGTTATATATATATATATATAATTTTATGTGCATAAATATCTACTTTATATACCTATATATAACTTTATACATACATATATAGTTCGAGTATTTCGTACAATAATACGTCGTTCTTGCGCTGGGTGGAATGTTCGAGGGATGCGAGAGAAATGACGAGTCGAGGGAACATAGGAAATTTTGTGAGGACCGACCCCTCGACTTGGTGACAAGACGAGAGCGGGTGAGAGTCACGAGACGCATTTTCGTTCCTCGCCCTCTTTCATCCCCCGTACGCGTTACTTCTTTCGATTCACCTCGCGCGCACGCTGAAATACGGGGCAGACACGTGTCGAAAAACGTACAAACCGTGCGGGTAAAAGGTGAACGAGTGCCTCGCCCACGCGAAGAAGAAACATTGCGGTCACGGACGAAGGTCGGTTCGCGCTTTCGAACTCCCCTCGCGACTCCACCCCGACCCCCCCCTATTAACTGGGGTACTTCATAAGAAACCCATATAAAAGTTACACGAGGTAAGGGTGAAGTGGGGGTTAGACATCGCTCGAACGAAAATAACGAGATGAAAAAACGACAGTAGAAAACAAATTTTTAGATATTATTTGTAAATTTTCAACTTTCGATTAATTAATCAAATTATAATTGACAGCGATGAAACGAGTTTTATTGCCAGATTATTGATCTTTTTCATTTTTTTTTTCATGGTAATTTATATTTATTCTTATAGTTTTTTTCTACTTTTTCGCTATAATTCGTCCAGTCCGAATTTCAGATCGGAGTAACTACGTCGCTCTTTAATAATTAGGATCGTTTCGTTAATAACGAGCCGCGGCAAACGATCAAAATGCGTGGCAAACGTCCATTAAAACCCAAAGATTCTTATATAAGATTTATGACTAAATCCCCTCCCTTCTCCCTTTCCTCCATTTTCTGCGAACGACGATAATTAACGAGGGGACATTCCCATTTCGTGTTACAGCTTCGGCAAGCGGACGGGCGGCAGTGCCAGGAGACCCAACGAATGCTTCGTCCTCGAGCCTTCCGAGATGATAGTCGTGAGTAACCCGTTTCTCCATTTTTTTTTTAATAACAAAAGTTAAAACTTTTTGTTTCTTCCTCGAATTAACACTTTCGATCGAAACGTTTATCATTCACGTACATTTTAACCTGGGCCATATTAACGTCGATTTTCTTTTTTTTCTCCCTTCTTTGTCATTGGCGCTCGTTGAATTCAGAAAAGCATCGCTATATTTGTATTAATATAAATGCAGATATCTCGACTCCGGCATTACCCTTATGACTCCGGATATTTGCATAAGCTCGCTATGTTATGCAGCCTCCCTCCTGTTCTCCCCTTCTCCTCACTTTAGGTCGGTGAATGTGGAATCTAGGCGTGTGATATTAAGTTCAGGGTCACGTCGTAGGTTTGCATTAACGTAATTGCACGTACAGCTACACCGTATACGTGTTCGCATATATATATATATATATATATACACATAAGTATGTACGGTAGAAACGTTGATGTGCTAGCAGTCATATTAAACGTCCTGCAAGCTTATTAAAATCGACCTTGCCACACTGCGCTCGAATCTCGACTCTCAAGATTCGCTAATATCGCGGGCTTCAACCTCGAGTAAACACCGGAGCTTTCATTGGGAATAAAAATAATCCAGAAAAAATAGGATTCTCGATCGACACGAGAAATTAATTTAAAAGAAAAAACATCAGCGTCAATAACAACGAGATTATTAAACTCGCGGTGCTTTTTTTTAAGTTTTTTTCGCGGGAAAATATTCGAATGAAAAAAGTTTTATATTTCATCGAGGAAATTTTCGGTGGGAAAATTAATTTGAAAACAATCTTGCTGTAAATGAGGAATTTTTTTTAACGGTGGGATTAAATATTTGCGACTTCGACTCGACCTTAAATTCGATCTCGATGCAATGACAATGTGATGTTCTCTGCCGCGCGGTCTACACAGCCTAACCGACAGGCGGATAATAATAATTAAAATATCGTCGAAGAATACATGTTTTATTACGACGTGTTGTCGTCGTTCGAAAGGTGGTGGGGGTTAGAGATGGTCGCAGTATTCTCTCTCGATATCGAGACGAAAAGACAATGCCTAAGCGAAGACCGAGAGTAGAGGAGGCTCGAGACGCAACCCCCTGTACGACAGCTAATCGATATCACCTCTCCGCCTGAGTTATGCCTATCTCCGCGTACCATAGAACATTTCCTAGAATCTCGACTAGACTTTAACGTACTATATATACTATAATATCTACGTACGAAATTACCAGGAAGGGATGTCGGCCAAAAGCCCTGAACTCGAAAAAGGCGGAATATTCAATAGTTCGTAAAAACGAACGAAATTTCTTGAAAAACTCGAGGTTTAACGTCTCGCGTATCTATACAATTTATTTTATTTCCATAAAATTTATTTTATTTCTATAAAATTAATTTTATTTCCATAAAATTTATTTTATTTCCATAAAATTTATTTTAATTCTATAAAATTGACATTAAATGTTTCGTAATCTTTTTAAGAGTAATTTTTGCTCGAATGGGTTTCGCATACGGGGAAATATACGATAGGTTAAGAATTGTGTCTTGACCCTGTTGGATCGATAATTGCCGGGTGAAAAATCATTATACGGCACTAATAATTAAACTCGTTGGGTAAATACGTCTCGCGTTATAACTATAGAGACCATAGACCACTATACGTATGTAAAAAGTGTTAACGAGTTGGTCAGCGCGCTGGCGCCATCTACAATGTAAAACTACTTTGCCGACTCTCCGTCGGTCAGCGATGTCGCTGCTGAGTTCTCTCGAGACGCGAGGGACGTAGCGAGAGGGAGAGCCTCGTGCTCGTTCCAAACCGCGCGCCTCCGCGAGACGAGCAAAGATGCCGCGCGAATCGTATTTCGTCGATAATTAGTCAATTATTCGCTTCGATTCGACGATATTTATACGATTTTTCTTAAATTACGATTAAAAATTGGCATTTTTTCGATCACGCGATTTACCAATAAAAATTCGAAAAAAATAAAAAATTTCGTGTATTTTGATAATTCGCAAAATTCAATTTAGAAAAATCCGTTCAGTTTCAGGTTTTTTTTGTTATTCACTCTCGACGCGACATCCGCGAAAAATTTACCGCCACGGTGAACGACGAGTTTCAATTTTTTTCTGATTTTTTCATTTTTATTACTTCGTTCCTTTGCATTTTACGTTTACCGATATTCGCTCGACGTGTTTTTTGTTCTCTATCTCTCTCATTCTGTCTCTCTCGATTCGTAGAATCGTTGGAAACTCAGCGAAACTGCGAGATACAAAGCAAAGTGGAGTCGACGAACATTTCACGAATCGTAGAGAGAATGCCCCTTCCCCCTCCTCTTCTCCTTCTCTCCCTCCCATATTTTTAGCGAAACGTATTGTTTTATTCACAGTCGAATACACCACCGGCAAACTACCGGATAAATCCGTATCAAAAGTTCAAAGGTTAAACCTTGAAAAAAAAACGAGAGAAAAAATAATAAAAATTCGTTTGCGTATTCAAAAAACATTTCGCGAAATCGATTTGACTAAAACTTCTCGCATTATTAACGGGTTAGCGTCCCGGCAAAGTGGGGGATGAGACGAAGTGGAGGATTTAAACCGCACGAGACATTAAAAAATGAGGTTCGCGAGTGGGCGTCCGTACGAAACTCTGGTCGCGGACGAGAGAACGAGCGAAGCGCAGGGATTTGTAAAACAAAATGCAACGATGCGCCGCCGCGTCCTACGCTCCGCTGGTGCATCGAGCACACGTGTGCCTCGCGTGCATATGTGTTATACCATAAACCGTAGAGAGCCCAGGGTAAATAACCGCATCACCGTCACTCTCGTAACGGTTTCTCGATGCTACGAGCGCGAACACATAGACACTCTTCGTTCTCTCTGTCTCTCTTTCTCTCTCTCTCTCTCTCTCTCTCTCTCTCGTCGCGTTGTATGCAACAAAATGGAAAGCTTCGCGTCGTGACAGGATGCCGAGAACGAACTAGATATATATATATAGTAATACGGCATATGTTATATATATAGGTGGAATGGTAACAGTACGTACGGTACGTGTAGAAAGAAAGAAAGAAAAAAGAAAAAAGAACTGTACGTACTCGGAACTGTGACAAACGGTAACTCGAGATCGACGAAGAGGAGACGAAAGAAAGCGAGAAATTGAAATTACACTCGTCCTAGCTGGAGCACAACGTAGAAACAAAATTGATACGAAAAAATCGTGACGAATAATGGCGAATGATAAACGAAAACAAAATAAACAAAAAAATTCAAAATATTTTTGATTTTTTTTTTTTCTTCAAGTAATTACTGGAAATACGTTGATCGATTTGAAATTTTGTAAATAGAGCTTTGAGACGAATCGGGGATTTTGGGTTTGAGAGGAAAATATCGTGGTTAACAATTTTGCATGTAAAATAGAAATAAGAGACGAATAAAAATAATAATATTGTGCAAACAGTGGCATCGCTTTGTCGATGTGTACATAAGCTTCACGATCCCATCACGCTAGAAATACTGCAGACGCTCTATGAGCTGTGGGACAAATAGGAGAGGGAGGTAGAAAACGAGTCGGTTCAAGAGCTAGATATATATATATTTGCGTGTATGTGTGTGTGAGTATTTAAGTGTCGTTGAACGGTACAGAGAGACTGTGTTGAAGAGTCTCGAGTTATAGTACTGTTCAGTTTGAACGTTCTGAGGACGACGGGAAGAAGAGAGATGGTGAAAAGTAGGGAAAAGAAGGAAAGAACGAAAAAGGAAAGATAGTACGAGGTAGAGACCTGAGTAGTCCGAGTATACTTTTGAACGAGCGAGAGAGAGATGGAGAGAGAGAGAGAGAGAGAGAGAGAGAGAGAGAAGGGTGAATTCTATACAGACAAGTGGTGAGTCCACCCGAGTGAAGAGATACAAGAAAAATGAGACAAGAAAAAGGCGAGATGAAAGCGTCCGGAAGAAGAATAATGGGTTATGCGATGCTATAAAAGAGTGCACTACCCCGAGAAACAATGGACGAGCCTTGGAATCGATTGCACGGTCAATTTTGTCATTTAGGTTCGATTACATCGTCGATCATTTCCGGAAAAATTTCAACCGAACCGTAAATCTATAAAAAATCAGATTCGTCTTATGTTAACAATTTTCTTAATCATTCATTGATCTTTAAATTAATAAATATTGATTAATTAATTTTCATTTTCATAAATGAATATTCATTTATTGATTTTCATTACGATAAGTCAACATTCATTTATCGTCTTTCATTTCGACGAATCAATGTTTATTTATCGATTCTCATTCCGATAAATCAATATTGAATCATCGGCTTTTATCCTCCATAAATATCGTTCGATTTCGTTAAATGTTATTTCGGAGAAACGGAGGTAGATAGTGCGAAGTGGTTTATGGAGTAAAGTGCTCGATCGTAATAGAGAGTCGACGGAGAGCTGATAAAAAAAAAGGGAAAAAAACCGTTGATACGAAAGGGTCGAAGAAATATAGGTTATGCAATACTATACGAGAGCTTCCTATAATAAAAAGCACTGTGCTTTTTTTAGTACATATATATCGTACGGTCCAAAGCACCATCATCTTCTCTCTCGCCACGACGGGATCCACGACAGATACGACTTCCTGTCGCCAGTTCGAAGCGACTGCAGTCGCGACAAGTGTATACGATACTCTGATTCTATGTCTGCATGTGTGTCTCTCTATATGTTGGATAGAAAGAGATGCACGAGGGATCGAATACGCGCGCGAGCCTCTTATCAGTATCGTGCAAGCCGGTATGGTACTCTCTGCAATGATCATTGTTCGCTGCGTTCGTCGTATAGTCATCGTAAAACGGCTCGAATGACGATGGCAGCGGTTACGATATAGTAAAATCCATCCCAGCTGTGCGATATACCCCTAAAGCTATATAATCGGCTATGATATAGCGATATATATATATATATATATATATATATATATATATATATACATATATGTATATACACACGTATGTAGAACGTGCTACCACCTACTGCGAATTTCGCCCACGTCAGTTCGAGGTACTTCACTCTCTCTCGCTCTCTCTCATACGTCGTCTATCCGATTATGCGCGGATTTCGAGGTCGGAAAAATCGAATTAAATTCAATACCGAACGTTAATCGGGTCAGTCGGACAATTTTTTATTAAACCGGCTTTAATGTCGCACTTTCCGAATACTTGTTGTTTTCAACGTTTTCAATAATTTCATATACTCTTTATTGAATTGTTTTAGTTAATTATCGTAAGGGATTTGACGACGAAATAATTTTTATGTCGTTACGTCGATGAAATAATTGTTTCGTTGTTATTTTTTTTATTTGTTTTTTTTTTGATAATTTGTGTTCAGTTTATCGATCGAACCGCGAAAACGATTTGCGGGTCTTCCAGTATTTCCGTTGACGGTTGGACTCGGTAGACTCGCGCATTTGGGAAACGAGGGTCGACGACGGAGAAGCCGGAATCTCGGGTTTCGTTACGGATCCCCTCGGGGATCGGTGTATCGATTCTCGCTCTCGTGCCCAGTCACGTCGTGCCGCGGCGCCGGTATTAATTACCGATCGGCTTTAATCGTCGATCGCCGTTGGTACGGTGTCATTCGGTGCAGCGACGACAAAAAAAAAAAAAAAAAAGAAAAAAGAAGAACGAAAAAAACAAAAACAAACAAAACGTATCTCTTTTCATTCTCGTTAATTCGTTTATCTCGTCGAACTTGTTCGTAACCACGTGCGTGTTACGCCTCGATTCGAAACGTTCGATTTTATCGATCGATCGAGACATTTTTCGATTATGACAATTTTTGTATTTTTATTTTTATTTTATTTCCATGTTTTTTTTTCTCTTTTTCTACGTTTTTGCCCGTTATCTCGAATTTCTCAGTCGAGAACGACGATAAACGAACGGATTCACCGAACTGAATCATCGACCGGTCGCGCGACGATGCATAATTGCGCGTGCATTCGCGCATTCGTTATCGCGCGCAATGAGTTCGTTTATTTAACTTGGTCCGCCGGCGCTTGTAACGTCCCACGATTATTCATTTTATTCCACTGCCTCGCGTTATCAATTTTTCTTTATTCTCTCGGTACGGTTTCATCGCGCCCCGCTCGGTCAAACGGAACAAAATCGGTATGGATGAATCAGCCTCGCGGAGTAATCACGCCGCGAAGAGAAGAGCCGTGTGCCGGAGACAGGTGACCCCGTGACCTGCAATACACGGCTTGATCCCTCGACCTTTAACCTATACGTACATTCATATAAACGATAATCGCTTTCTCTATGTGTCTGTATCTATGTGTTTGTTTGTGTGGGTGTGTTTTTTTTTAATTTTCTTTTCGTCGACCTCCGTTCTCGATCTGCCAATATCGATGAGGAAAAAATTGTAGAAATCGTTGTTGACAGAATGAAAGGTGTTGACGTCGAGGAAAATTGCAGGCGAGCAAGTTTTACTGTCAAGAACGATTTTTCGAATAAATTGATTATAAAAGAAAAAGATGAAATTTTTGTTTACGGATTTTTGTTTTGATTTTTACATAAATTAATAATAGTTTTGTAGTCAGGGGTGTTAAATACGTCGATATTCACCGGGAAACGAATCGATTTCGAATTTTTTCAAATATTTTGCCAAAAAATAAATTTTTCACTGAAATCGCCATGACTTTTTTGATAAATGATCTGGAGAATCTGCCCTACGCGCATTCTATTCTCGACCCTTCGAGCTTCAAACCCCTCACCTGGTGCATCGTATTTTAAATTTTCAATGATTTATCGCAGATTTTTCAAATCGCATTATGAATTTCCACGAATTTTCCCCTTTCCATTTTGTCCAGGATTTTCGAACCCCGTTCTTTAATCAATATATCCAGCCTTGATCCGTCGGAAATCAGGGTTAGTTCTTCGGGCATAAACGTTACACCCTCGATCCAGGATTTTAAATAAAACAAGCTCGATCCGGACTAAATCTCAGTCAGACCAAATTCCTGCTTCGTATAATTCAGTTGTCAGCTTTCGGAATTGGTGAATCTCCTCCCGTTCCCCGCGTCTACTATCGTCCGCTCGCACATGTCGCACCTGATGCGTTTCCTCGAGCTAATTAAGGTAATCCCATTACTTACACAAGTACGTCGCGTGTTTCACGTACGTGTCGGCACGTTGTGTGTGCAGTATTAACGCTATGGCCTCGTGTGCGAGTCGCTACCTCTATCTTGTCTGTGCTCTCGTCGCTGTACTCCACGCTTGCCTGGCTTCGATAATTGATCCTCCCTTCCCCCTTCCCTCTCTACCTCTTTCACCCTCACTCCTTTCGCTGCTCGACGTCGTCACCGGAGCACCGAGAGCTTTAAGCTCTTTAAAATACTTCGTTCCGACTCTCCCTCGTTCTTCTCCTTGATGGATCGTTAATTTTCTCCCAGAATTGTGTTTATATAAACACAGGCATAAGAAACAAAATTTCTTACGTTATTTTTCTTATTCGTGACAAAAAGTACAATGCTTGAGAAATCTCGACTGCGAAATTCGCTCCATTCGCTCGTTTGGAAGCTCGGGGATAAAATTGACCGAAGGTTTTAGAACTGAGGGAGAAGAATTGATGGGAAATTTCCCAAATTTGGTAGGGAATGAAAGGTTTTTTTTCAAATTTTTGAAAATAAAAATTATTTTAAATTTTTTGTTTTTTGAGGAAATGAGCGTTAAATTGTTTTTTTTTTTTTTTTTTATCGAAAGACGGTTTATTATACGTTATCGTTTGGGAACACGTAATATTAATCATCGCGGGATAAAGCTGGGTGTCATAGACATCAAAAATATCCCTCGTCCCGGCGCGACGTACGTCCGAGAAGCATCAAGCGTATTACGAGAGTGACGAGCGTCCGCGTTCGTCGGGACGTACGGGACGCGCCGAGGCTCTCTCGCCACATCCGTTCGCGATGAGTAATTCATCGGGCACGAGTAAGAGGAATCACGACCAGGGCAACCCCGGGCATACAATACATACATATATATATATATATATAGCACGCGCAGATTAATTAAATTATCTCAAATAATATATAATTTTTTTATTCCAAATTAATTTGTACTAAACAAAATTCGAAAAAAATTCTAATTAGATATAATCTTTTAAACAAAATTGTATTTCACATTTTCGAGCCGTAAATTACGATCTGCAGACAATTCTCTGTGACAAAGAACCGTAACTATCCAAATTTTCAAACATTCGACAAAAACGAATTTTTCTCAGTTTTTTTTTCTTTTCGATTTAAAATGGCGATACGTGGAGTCACGTTTCTCTCGCAAGGAGAAATTGAAATTCCAGCGGATATAAAATATATATACGTCGTACGGAAGTTGCGAATAAAATTGTACACGTGATACGTCGTCGTCGTCGTCGTCGTCGTCGTCGTCGTCGTCGGTTCGAAACGGCGAATGCGAGATACGATATATACCTGACCTGCCTGATCTTGGCCACGTGTTCGTCCGGCCATTATCGTGGAATTCGATTCCGTGGACCGTGATCGAGGTGCGCGCGTGGCGAGGAACTCGCCGGATCCGCGCGCTACCAGAATCTTCGTCTTCTCGAGCATTACGGAACCACGACGTAGAAACTCCATTACCGTCGGTCGAAAGCTTTGCCATTTCGTATCTACGTACATATATATATATATTAAGTTCACTACGTAGACGGTCTCTCGCAGGCTTCCCTTGAACTCTCCCTTGTGGTCTCACGCGTCAGCGATCTTCGCGCCGTGAGCCCCACAGCATCATCATCATCATCGTCGGCAAGAAGCAAAATGCGGTGCCCGCACACAGCGACTACATGGACCGTGAGCGGCAAACGGATTTTGTGTCCTGCTCGATGTTCGTGAGGGAAGACGCGAGACCCACTCTCTCTCTCTCTCTAGAAAAAGAGAGAGAGGGGAGATTTCATTTTAGTCCCCCTTGATCTAGATTTTCCCTGGGGTGAAAGTCGTACGAGACGTCTAGCTAGGAATAAGATTTGATCACAATTTATTGATAACTTTTGATAAAAAAGTACAAAGACTATGTTTCTAAGAAAATTTAGAATTCTTGTTGTTATTTGAAAGATTAAAAGAGTGATTTTGAAAAATTTGAGAAATTTGGGAAATTTGGGTCTATGAGGGAATGTGAATATATTCTTTTTCTTTTTTTAGCTTTAGAAACAATAGGAGCGTCTTAGGGAGTTTCTCCGTAACGAGAAACAGACCCTCGTGGGTCTCGTTTACATAGAGAAAACTGACCGGACACTCTGGGGGGATTTGCTTCTCGAGTGCTCGAAAGAAAAGCAATTAGAAGGGCTGGGCTCTCTGGCCTGTCTGCTACCTTTCTCGCCCTCTTTGGGCATTGACGAAAGACGTCTTATATTAGCTCCGCGTTATACAGCCCGGTCTCCAGAATATTCCAAAACAATCCGAAATTCCGGAGCAACGTGGCGGCTCCCTCGTGCCTAATTTCATGGAAACACGTGTAGCTAACTGCGAGGACAAAAATCGTGCGGGTGTAACGAAAAAAAAAAAACAAAGAAAAATGAAATATTCACAAAAAGCGAGTTCGCTTTAGGGGGCACACGAGAATTCACGGTGAGGAGACGTCGAGACAGAGAGACGAAGAGGGGGAGAGAGAGAGAGAGAGAAAGAGAGAGAGAGGGAGAGCGTTTTCAGTCGTAAAATAAATTGGCAAAAGTCAGCTGAGAAAAATGTGTAGTACGTTTTGTCCTCGCTAAAGGGAACAACTAAATCATTCTCTGTATCTCTGAAGAAAGAGTCATAACCCTGTCAACTCTCGTCGAGACTGTAGGAATTTTCAGTTCCATTCCTTTTTGTTTTGTTTCATTTTTTTTCCTCCCAGTTTCTCGAACCTTCTTCCCCCAATTCGAGTCAAAAATATCTTCGTCGTCTAATTATTCTCGACGAGATGAAATTCTCGCGCTAATTACTCGAAAATTAATTCTCGTTGATTGAAATCAACGTTGAATAACCTACGAAAATTAAAAAAAAATCTAAAAATGTCTAAATTATACAGTTTGTTTATATTCTTTTTTATAATTAAGAATTTATTTTATTTTTCATACTTCCTTATATCTTCATATTTTAATATTTTCTAAATCTTTTTTTCATTTTCATTTTATTAAAAAAATACTAATCTCTTTTTTTCATAATTATTCCGTAATTATATCGCAAAATTTCATCGAACTTCGTCTTCGTTTCGTTTCGAAACGATCTTTACGTCCTCCCTTTCAGTCCGTTTTCAGCGTATTTCCACTCCCCCTACCCGCGACTCCAACTCGCAATACTGTACAGTGCGTACAACGTGCATTGTGCGAATGAAAGAACAGATCAAAGAAGGATGGAAAATGAGTCCGTGTAGAGTTCATTCATCGTACGCATATGCGTAACGTAACTTCCGACTGTGCGTACAACATATATACGCGTAATATATATATACATATATATATATATAGCTGTTGAAAAAGAGACGAACTGCGAAGAGCGAAAGGGGGGGGGGGGGGAGAGAAGAAGATAGGGGAGAGCGCACGTTCCAAGACATCCCACTTCCGGTGTGCACTGGCCGGTGTATATACGTTCTCCCTCTCTTGTTCTTTTTCTCCCCCCCCCCCCCCCCCCCTCCCGCTCCTTCCTCTCGGAGTGCGCACAACACTCTCGCGTTCGTAACTGCGCTTCTTTACCTCACTCGCGGTGATTCAAAAAACACTTTTATTTTTCTCTCTTCTCTCTCTCTCTCTCTCTCTTTCTCGCTCCCTTCCAATTCGACGCATTCTCAACCGCGTGCCTCGTGCTCTCCCTTTTATTTTTAAATACTTATTTTTTCTTTTTCTTTTTCTCACTCTCGCTCTTTCTCTCTCTCTCTCCCTCTCTCTCTCCGTTGCGTCTTTTATTTCTTTCTGCGCACTACTCGATCCGTCCCGTAATCTCTCTCGTCCTTTGTTCCTACGTTCTTCTTTTGTTTTTTTTTTTGTTTTTTGGTAGTTCCGCGACTTGACTCGTCGAGAGGATATCCGGATGACCAATGTGTATACACCCGCGCGCGCGCTATATTTAGCATTATTTCGAGAATATATGGCGAGATACGGACCGCGGTAAAAAAAAAAAAAATAGAAAAAAACAAACAAAACGAATCGTACGCATTCGCGACGTCGAATTCCTCGAAAAGAATTAAAATTGTGGCGAGTTTCGCCCCCTTAATCCCCGGTGATTATGCTCATCCACTTTCCAATAAATTTTGTCTTTCTATAATTTCGCGACTTTTGAATAAATTAATATCGATTTATCTAAAACGCATCGTCGTCTCAAGATTCTCGACTTTTTCAACTGACCTATGGATATTTTTACGAGCCACGCTCGGGCAAAAGTCTTTCGCCCGAGGCGATATACGCGCTCGATCTTTTCTAACCTCTCGCTGCCCGCCTCCCTCGCTCTTTTTCTCGCATCATTTCTCGCGCACCTGCTACCGTCGCGTCAAATCGAACCCACGCTCGACGTCCAACATTGCAACTCGACTCGTCCCTCGGTAGACGAAACAAAATCTACTCCAATCCCCCCCAATATATATATATATATATATATATATATATATATATATATAGAGAGAGAGAGAGAGAGAGAGAGAGATTTTCACACATACAAACTCTTATCGAGTTTATCCAGCATTTGCGGCACTATATTTATACTCTCATCGAAAAGCGAGTGCATAATGGATATTGTCATGGAGTCCATTATCGTAATTCAATTGCATCGAAAGCTAAAGGATGAGTGGGAGGAGGACGAGGGGAGACGGGGGTCTAGAGAAAGGGAGAGAGAGAGAGAGAGAGAGAGAGAGAGCAATGCACATGCCCGCCAGTTAATGCAACAGTAATTGAAGTATGATGTCGAGTGCATCCTCAACTACACATGTGTATATATATAGGCCAGACAACATAATGCATTATTATTTCTACGTACGAAGCTACGAGTACCTACTCGTAGCCCCTCGAGTCCACAGCTCGAGTGTCCCATACATAAGCTCGTCCGGTACGAATCGCACGTACGCGCATTTAACGTACGATTTTCGCGACGATCGTAAGACCGAGAGTGCACTCTCCGTCGTCACAATTTGAATCGTTAGAAATCGATTTTCGTTTAACCGATAGAAAACATTTTTTTTTCTCTTTCAAACGTTTTTCTCTCCCACTTTTCCTTTATTTACGATCGGTAGTAGGTCACGAGAGTATTAGAAAACATTAATTTTCCTCGTATATCTGCGGGCTTATTTATATTATATATATATATATATATAGTCTGGTACAACTCGTTAAACGGCGAATACGGTCGTTCGGTCGTTCGACTCGTTGGACTCCTTCTAGCTAACGCGCAAATCAGTACAACAGGACGGTTTGCAAAACGCTCCCGCGCGTGGGTGGGCGAGAAAACGTGTGGGTGTGCATGAGCGTGAACGCGCTCGATACGCACGAACTCGGTTACGTTACCGTATACGTATACCTACGTTGTGCATAAAGAGGAGGAGTAGGGGGGGGGGGGGTGATATGAGATATATAGCGAGGATACGATACGCGATAGCTCGAGTGTACGCGAGACTGTTCTGCATCGGTATGAGACTTTTTTTGTTTTTCCTTTTCTTTTTTTTCTTTCTTGTGTGTACGCTCGTATATTCGGAGCAGCTCGACTTTCCATTCATGCCTGGCGCGAACGTCGACGACGACGTCGACGACGACGACGAACTAGCGCGCGCGTCATTTGTTGCATACGAGCGATTCGACAATTCTCGTGCAACTGTCAACGATCGAGTCTTCATTGTGATTTTGTATATTCGAGACAGTTGCGTATAAAAAAATTAACGTCGGTACGATATAATAATATTGAATTTGTTTTTTGTTTGCTTTTTCTCGATTTTCATATTTTATTATTTTTTGCTGGTAGAGGGGGAAGAGAGAGGGGATTTTGTACGGGACGCGATGGAAATGAGAGCGAGCGAAGCCGTTCGATGAAAAAAGTTACGAACATCCGCGACGCGATAGGGGGAAAGGCGCGGGGGCGTCCGTGGGTCTTGTGCGTTTTATCGCGCGGTGTTATAGAGGCGGACACGCGACGGAGCGGCTATTTATTTTTCATTGTTGAAAAATTGTTTTTTCTTTTTTTTTGTCTTGATACTTTTTCAAGCTTTCTCACGACGATTAAAGATTTAAGAACGATTCTTGATTTTTTACCGTTTGTTTTTCTTTTATAGTTGAGAGAAAGAATTGTTTTTCTTTGACTTTCTCGCGCGAGACGAGATTTTCGCGAGAAGAAATTTTCTCGCGGTTATTTTTCTTCTTCCCGAAGATTCGTCGCTCGTCGAGACGCCCGAAGGTGTGAGAAATGGGCAAAAATGACTCGACGAAGGATGAGGCGAAAGAAAGGATGGAGGGACGACGAAAATTTCAACGTTCGTTAATCCTTCGACGATTGGAAATCTCGCCGAGTCGACGAGAAGAGAAGTTTGAGAGAAAAGAGAGACGGGGCGTTAAACCGTCCTTTCTTTTTTCTTCGCTCAATGTCGGCGTTCGATACCTGGCGTCGTTGTCGGGCCGCGCGAAAAACGAGAACCCTCGCAGCAAAACCCTCTCGTGGCCGGCGCGTTGACGTTCGAGGGCTTATACAGTTCCGGGCCGCCGAACCTTCGGTTTTAAAAGTTTACTAATTCGTCACGTAGCTTCCTGGAAGGACCTACGGCAGCGTTTTACCTCGTGATCGCGTAACTATACGTACGTGAATGAGAACTTTTGGTCTGGCTGGAAAATATGAATTTTGGGACGAAACTTAAACCGTCGATAACCCCAACATGGTCTGCAAATTCTTTCAGTGCACACACTCGTATCCTAATCATAATAATAAATAATACAAAAAATAATAGTAATAATAATAATAAATAATAAATAATAATAATTATTATTATTATAATAACCCTCAAATTATCATAAATTTAAATACCCCTTAAAATTATTACAAATATATGCGCACACGTGTAATACTATCCGGCCCTTCGACCTTTGCGTCCGATGACGCATAAAGCTCTCGCGAGAGAAAGTCATTCTCTTTTTTCTTCAGTGCTCTCTCTCGCTCTCTTCTTTTTTTTCTCTCTCCTCCGGTCGCTTTCAAGCGTGATGCAAATAATAAAAAAAAAGAAAAAGAAATCGAGCGCAAGATTCTTCGCTATATATCGCGAGAACGAAGTGCACACGCGAGTGAAGCTCCGGTTATATCCTCGTGGCCGTGGTAGCACGTGCTTTTTTTTCGTGCCCTGACGCCAATGAGACGAAGAAGCCACCCCAGGAGGCACCGAAAATAAAGTAGACGTCGCGCGCGCGCGCGCCACTTCCCCCTTCTCTTCCCTTCCCCTCTTTCTACATACATGCGCGTCTTCTTTATAACGCGGGACCAATGAATGTGGTACATGAAATTCGGTGCTCGTACGCAGAAGAAGGAGTCACTGTCGTTGACCTCGGAAGTGGGTTTGAAAGAAAACAAAAAAAAATGCAGAAAATGACATTTTTTTTGTACGAAATACAAATTTTCATTTATTTTCATTTATTTTCATGAATTTTTGTTTTCTTTTTTAAATTGAATATTATTAATATTATTGTTCGTATTCGTGTCGAGTCGTGAGATGAGAAAATACGAGGTTGGCGTGTGATTAATCGTAATAGGGAAAAAATAATTAATTAAAAAATTTTTGTTTTCTGTTTGTTGTTTTTTAGTTATTGGGTGAAATAAATGGAGAATTGAAAACGAATAGATAGAATAACTAGTAATAGAAAGAGAGAAGGGAGATGGACAAAGAGATTATTTCTCGAGAGCGTGCTCGGTGGGTGAGGGAACGTTCGAGATATTTTTTGCTCCCTCTGGTCCCGCGAGAATGCATCCGAGAGACTCTCGGACTGTACCGCGTTTCTGATCTTTACCACGAGACGTGTGTGTCCGTGCTGCAAGGGATTAAATGTACACGAGACGGGAGTCTTCTCGTTCCTGTGCCGAGAGCTATCTCTCGTGCGTTCTTGTCTCCTCCTGCGGTGGTCGCATTCCTCTTTCCCTCTCTTTCTCTCTCTCTCTTTATTTCTCTCTCGCTCGCTCAGTCTCGAACGGACGTTGTCTACGTTCGTGACACGCTAACACACAGAGAAAACGTTTCTTCGCGCCGAGTAAGAATTACCCACTTGGCCGCGATACCGGCGAGAAATTCGATTTACTAATTTTTGAGTTCAAGAATTTCACGAATTTATTAAAATCACACATTTTTTATTCATCCTCGAATGAACAATTTTCCATAACGCGTCAACGTTACTCAATTTATCCCAAATATTTATTTATAAAACCCGATAATACTAATAATTACGATTCACAATAATATTATATTATCGAAAAAATTATATTTATTCGACAAAAAACAAAATAAAAATATTAACGATCATCGAATTTTCGAATTTTTATTTTTCCACGTAAGAAAAAAGGAAAAACTAATTACGTTGAGAATCGCGTCAATTACGCAATTGAATCTCTCGTTCCACACTGCGAACCAACAATTTTAACGCGCTATTCGAATAAACCTGTACGACGCATTGAAATTCTACGAAAATTCGCTTCCAATCGCGTTTGATTAAGTTATCGAGACAAACGAACGACTGCAAAACATGTAAAGAGATGCAGGCGCGATAAACTTGCGCGGCGCGCTCTCTCGAGCGGTTCGGTAGAATCCGGGAGTCCAGAAACACTCGGCGTCGAACCAACACGCAGCCGACACGTGTGGGGCCCTCTCTCTTTCTTTCTCCTCTGTCTTCTTCTTTTTTTTTTTCGTCACGTGACCTTTTCTCGCTCCCTCCCTACCACGCGACTTCCACCCAGAATCGACACGTAAAATATACCATGTGCTACACATACATACGCACATACACACACACCCACACACACACAGCGTTTCTCGTTTTCACGTACACACTTGTAATATCGTCGGAAACGCGACGAAACATCGCGGGCAACGACAGTACATGCTGGATTGCCGCCGGTTTAAGTCGGCAGCTCCTCTCGCGACTTGTTCTATATACAACTATATTATTTGTTTATGTAAAAATATTATTATTAAAAATCCATCAAATATACGAAAATTTTTCGAATTTATATTTTTAAAAAAAATCGATGGTGTAGACAATATTGAATTTTTATTTTTTTAAATATATCGTTTAATTTTGGTGGTGTTGTAAATTTTGTTTGGAACATTTTTAAGGTTTAACGCGAATTAAATTGAGTGCGTAAACGCGAGTTTGTGCCCGGATAATCACGAAGGAAATGAAGGATTAAGATAAAATCGAAGGGAAATAAAACGTGACTTTAGATATGTAAGATTGTGTGTATATCTGTATAGGTAACTCACGGTGTGGTGCGCGCGTGGTTGGCACGAGAGCACGCGCGTTTCTCGATTGACCGAATTCCATTGAGAACTCGCGCGAGCCCGGGGCATTTCTCGAAGTATCGCGGAAAATTCGAAACACGCTCGCTCCTCGCGGTTTACTCTTCGCGAGTAAAATAATCGTGGTCGCGTTATAATACGGGGAAATAAGTGTAACGACGAGGATAAAGGAAGCAGGGAGAAAATATAAAAAGAAAAAAATTGTGCGTCGCGCGAAAGACGATCGCCTTCGTCACGATGAGATCGTCGCGAACGGCGATTATTTCGAGCCGCGTCAATGGACGCTGAAACAACGAAGAGAGGAAAACGTTGAAGAAATAAAAACAAAAAAAGAAGGAAACGTAAAAGAAGATTGTCAGGATGTTGAAATACGCCGCGTTACAGGAAAATACAGGAAGACAGGGTCGACCTCGTGTCATTATGAGGAAGAGACGCGGTCGCTCCGGTTCGAAAAGTTGGCCCGGCACACCAGCTCTTTCCGTCGTATCGTCCGAGGTAGGAATAACAACGAACGATAACCGAGACGAAATCGTGATTAATTAAAAAAAAGAAACAATTTATAATTAAAAACTACGGGCGAATAAATCGTTAATAAAGTTCTTATTTATTAACGAGATAAAAATATTCGTATTTTCGTAATTAAAATATTTTATAATTGGTCGAGAAAAATTCTCGAAAAAAATTCAATTTAATTGATAAATTTGATAACAGGCTTGTAATTAAATAATCATTGCTCGAGAGAATAAAAATATTATTGCTAAATTTCTGGGATTTAAAAAAAAATAATTGTATCGATTAATTTTATATTTATAATTATTGTTAGCTAAGTTAGTTTATTTTTGTCTCTACGACGAAAGAAAAATAAATACAAAATGGACAGATTCCCGTGACCCGAATGAATAAATAAAAACAAAATCGTAACGATCGATCTATCGATAGTTAGGCTCGCGAATCACGTCCGGCCTAGCCCAGGGCGATCGTTCAACCGCGATTGTTTTTTCAATGCGCGGAATTTCCGTGCTCACTCTCTCTCTCTCTCTCTCTCTCTCTCTCCGGTCGATACAGATTTTGTATTATATATGTTGTACACACGCGTGTTTAGTGGGATTGGTATTGTCGATTGTAGAGCAATAGATAGAGATAAAGAGAGAAAGAGAGAGAGAGAGTGAGAAATGTAGAGAAAGAAAGAGAGAGAGAAATGTAGAGAAAAAAAAGATAGAGAGAGAGAGAGAATGTACGAGCGTTCGATCCGAGTCTCACAGTATTGCTCGATGTTCGAGTCCGTTAACTCTCTCGATCCTGGTACGACAGTGGGGCGTGTGTTATTCGGGTCGCTGTCGCCTCTGTGGTCTGGCCCCGAGTCAACGGACCAACACAGAGAGCCTCGACTCGCGGTACATTGCTCGACCGTCCTCGACGTACGAAACGGGAGACATTTCTCGACGTTTATTAAATTTTCAAAAAAATTTCATTAGAACATACGAAAGATCGATCGATTTTTCAAGCCTTCGATTAAAATCTACGATTGTTATCAATTTAAAAAAAATATATTTTTCTTAATTATCGTCGATAATTGTAAGTTATACGATCGATAAATAATTCAAAAGAAGAACAAAACTGAAATACAAAAATAAAAATGAATAAAAAAACAACAACAAGAAAATTGTCGATCGTCTCGATACGAACGATATTAAATTAAAGTCAATTAAATTAAACGCGATCAGCGCGACCTGATATTCCACATCGGACCGCCCGAATGCTTTCTCTTTCCTCCGTCCAGTGAGGACGATCCGAAGTTGCGCGATGTTTATATTTCCCCGATTTCACGTCGTGCAACGTCGACGTACCGTGCGATATGCAACGTAGAATTAAAATATAAGAGAGCGAGACACGCTCGGCGTTTTCTTGTCGCAGGCAACGAGGGAATAATGTCGAGAGAAGTACGAACGTATTCGTTTCTACACGTCGATCGGAATATTATAATTCGGACAGATGGTTTATCGTTCGAATTATTCCATTCACTAAAAATTTTCAGGCATTGTCGCGAATAAGAGGATTACGTACGTCTCCCCTCGTCCTCTTTACACTCTATTATTACAATCGTCATGAACTAGAGATGCGAATCTGCATAAAAAAGAAAAAGGGGGGATGCAAAATACGACACGAAAAAATTAAATCCCCCCTCGATTATGCCGATGGAAAAAAAATATATAAAATCTACGAGATAATTTGCATAATTATCTCGTATTAATTTTAATTAAAAAATAAAGAAAAGAAAAAGAAAAAAAGGAAAATAAATTGGAACGTCGCGAACATTTTTTTGATAATAATAGTTTGTTATGATTACTAATGTGCTGCGTTGGCCTTGTCTCTCGCGTTGCACATTTCTGCATTCTCGCGATGTTTATACACACTCGGTTGCATCACGCTCGGCGTTTCGGTTTTCGCTCGGCTTTTGACTCGCGTTACGATTTTTCTGTGTTTTGTTATCGTTACAGAAGCTTCGAGACGACGCTGAACTCGTGCTGAAAAATCTAGGCTCTCGTTTTTCGCTCTCGTCGACGATATCGCACGGTCTCGCGCCTCTTTATCTTCTCTCGCACGAAAATCGAACCTCGCGTGACTCATCGCTATTTTTTTTAAATCCTTTTTTATATCCGCGATGGATAAAGATACATAAATAAATACTTTTTTCATATATTTATTTATCATTTTTTTTAGATTAATATCGTTTAATCACCTTTAAGAAGAAAAAAAAACGATCTATCGAATTTTATGATAAAACAATATGATTATGACGATGAACATTTTCTCGAGCCTTTAAGGGTTGTTCGTGAGGATTTCTCGCGTGAAGCTCCGATAGTACGAAAGATTGGTAAGGTTGCGACGAAGGAGGGTCGTTTTCGACCCTCGTCCGTGTTACGAGGGGATAGGCGAAAGGAAAAAAAATTCTGATCTTTTTTCACCCTCTCGACGTCGTCATTTATTGGATAGGGGTGTGGTCCGAGCGTTTGACCCGAAACGTCTAGCTTATCGTAAGAATATGACGGTTCGCTGTATAATAATATTTGCCCACCTGACACAAATTGGGATTTTTCGTACGTTTCGCCAGAAACGCGATCGTCCCTTCAATTTATTTTCCAAACACGAACTCCACCCAGTGCTGGAAAATCATGAAATACGGTTGCTTGTAAAAAGAATTAGCAATTATTATAATTATATATTTATAATAAAACAAATGATTTATTAACGAACGATTTATTAATTATATAAAGAAAATTTTCAAATTTTTCATTAAATCGTTGACGTTTATTTCCGTCGTAAAGTAATATTTTCTTTCCCTTTTTGTTTTTTAATTCTCGTCGAAACGTCGTAAAAATAGGAAAATTTCGAGAGAAGAGGAGCGTCAGAGAGTTCAGTGCCTATTTCGACGTGTCTCTCGAATGCCGACCCGGGCAGAGTCACACTATGTATATCTACCGGAAGTCCGGCCTACGGAGTTCCGGTACGACACACATTTGCCTCGTTTGACTTTCGTTCTTTCACTCTCTCGTTCTGTCTCTCTGTCTGTCCGTCCTCGTGTACTATTATCTGTTTCTTCTCTCTCTCTCTCTCTCTCTCTCTCTCTCTCTCTCTCTCTCTCTCTCTCTCTCTCTCTCTCTCTCTCTCTCTCTCTCTCTCGCTGTTTCTCTCTTTCTTTTTCTCTCTCTCTCTCTTTTGATCTCGCTCTTTCCGATCTTTCGTATCTCCATTTCGTGCACTGACAAAGCGTTTGTCCCAATCCTCGCTACTTTATTTCTCTTTCTCTCGACTACACAAAACGACGAGCTCCCTCTCTCTCTCTCTCTCTCTCATATTTCCAAGTTCCTCTCGACAACGCACAGCACTGTCTTTGGGGAAGCTTAGAAAGCCACAACACTCTACGATTCGATAGCAGGAGAGTTGGGGAAAATATTAACGCAGCTGAAAGTCTTTACGTGAAAACGTCTTTACACGCGCTCATGCCACAAAATGCAAACACACGATACATAGGGAGACTTTCCTCCTGCCTAGAGCTTCACAGGTATAGCAAACTGTACACGTACGTGCACACATTCGCTCGAAGTAGTTGCGCATCGAGAAAGTCGAGAGTCGAAGACGATATGGTCGGTATTCGTGTTCTCACGCTTCGCAGAATCTACCTAATCTCGCTTACTACGAGAGAATTTTTTGTAAAATTCTACAATATTAAGAAAAACAAAAAAAAAAATAAAAAAAAATTGTAATTACGCGGTAATAAAAGTTGTTTGAAATATTTCAATTAACTCAGAGTTTGTGAGAATTCATTATTTCCTGGCAGTAAGTCAGTCTTACTACGGCTATAATTGAATAGATAAGACCGTATCGGGTATCAATTAAAAGAGCTGTATTCTTATCAACGCGTCGAAATAATGCGATCGTTGCGAGAAAATAAAATTCACGATTGTCTTAAATTATCAATAATAATAGATTTATGGCCAGCCGAATGACTCGTCAAAGCTTAAATGCCACGATGATACAAGAATACAGGTGCGATAATAAAAGTGCGTCACGATAAAGTCTGGGAAACTCGTCACGTTCATACGTTTGAAAATAAAATAAAAATACAAAGAACTGCACCGAGCGCGATACCAACGAAGCGCGGGTAAAAAAATGCGTCCAAAGTGCGTACGAAAAATTCGATAAAAAGTTCACGAGGATCGTGTCAAGCTCGTTGAATAATTCGATCGACGTATCATTCGTTTTATAGTCGATTAAAAATTTCTAAAATTCATGACTCTAATGCCAATCTATATATTCGCTGTTCCTTTTTTCAGATCGATTATCCGGAAGTTCACAGCGGTGGAAGGATGCATCGGCCACCACACCCGCATCCAATCACCGATCATCGTCAGGTCAATCTGGTCTTCGATGACACGGTAAATATATTGATTTACGTCGCTCTCGTGACATTAAGTTTATATTTTTAGATCTTCGCGTCGCCGCTCATCGCGAACTAGGCAAATTCTATGACGTCGCGAGGGACGGAAATTCGTCGTGTTTTGCTTCACGGGATTTTCTAACGACCTTAAGTCAGGACAACACTGCGACGGTTAGAAAAATAAACTTCTTTTTCGTGACTTTTTTTAATTCACTCAATGCTTAATTTTCGGCTAAATTAAATATATTTTATCATATATTAAAATAGATTCAAGTAAATTTTTATTAAATAAACAATATTTGTATTGTTTTTTGTTTCAATACAAATTTACTTGAATCTACTTTAATGTATGTGAAATAACATATCTTTAATTAAGCCCAAAACAGAAATCATCAATTTCATTTTAAAAAGTCATTCAAAAAAATTTATGTTTCGAACCGTCACAGTGTGGCCTGCCTTAACGTCGATGATCCTCGATCCACCCCATTCTTCGTTTCATTCTCGAATCTTCTGGATGTACGATGCGTAACGAACGTTTTCCATGTGTCGAACGTTTTATTCTTCTTCTTTCTTTTTTTTCGTTATTTTTTTTATTTCGTTTCTTCTACGTCATTCGTCGTGTTTCGAGAGGGACGGATGCGTTTGCATGGGCGTGTATGACGCGCGGCCGGCGAATCCCGGACGCGTATCATTGACGTTATTCTCCCTTGCCCCACTATCGCGCACTATCTCTCTCTCTCGTTCTGTTTCTCTCTCTCTCTCTCTCTCTCTCTCTCTCTCTCTCTCTCTCTCTCCTTCTGATTCTCTCTCTCTCTCTCTCTCTCTCTTTCTTTCCTTCTGTTTCTCTCTCTCTCTCTTTCATTCGTCGACTTATTCGCCTCGAAGCGCTACGATGCAGGTGCACTCTCATACACAGCACGGTCTAGTACCATCGCTCCGTGTGTGCAATTACTATCGCGCAATCTCCGATGCATTTAACCGCGACGTTATGATGCGATAATGAGCGTGACGTATGCGAACTCGATCACGTAACGCCGAGCAGAGCGCGTCTCACCCTTGTACTAAGCATTTGGGGGTTATTCGGGTCACTTGGGATAGTTTGTTTTTTTTAATTTCCAAAAAAGACATTAATCGGGTCTTTTTAAAAATTATATACAAAATATTCAATTTTTTTTATAACTTACTGCCTGTGTGGCAAATCTTAAAAAAAAAGAGCTGACTCGTATTAGCCCCAGGTTTACTACGTTTAAATATCTCGCGCAAACTCTTTCGATTTTACGTTCTCTCGATATCAAAATACGATTTCCAATGCAAAAGTCCAAAATTTTTTACCGACCCTTATCCTCCCATGACCCATATTAACCCCTCGTCTAAAAATACAGGAACTTTTAGTCGAGAAAGTACCAGAAAATTGAACGCGCTCGAGGTAATTCGAGTCAGCTAACAAAATTGACGCAAAAATTTGGGACTGCGGGTAATGCGGGTCATCGAACAAAAAAATTAATTTTCTATGCATAGAAAATCACAATTAATGTGCATTGGGCGTGCAAGAGTGTGATACGTATGAAAGAACGCGTTACTAAAATTTTTTAATATTTGTCATAAGAATAATTCCGACATTAAATCGCCGATCCGCATTGCCCGCACATCGCACGGGAATATTCCGAGCTCGACGGTATTTAAAAAGCGACGTAGTTCTCCGCGTGACGATCTCGTCTGCGTGGTGTCAAGGGAATTGAAACCTCACTCTCTCTCTCTGTCTCTCTCTGTCTCTCTCTCTCTCTCTCTCTCGCTAGTTCACTCTCGTTGCCCGTTGTTAGAGATACGCGTTATGGCTCTCCCGTACAATAAAACGGAAGAGCGAAATAGAGCTAGAAAAAAAAGAAAAGAAAAAAAATTCTACGAAACTGCCAATAACGCGCAACCGAGTTCTGCACGTGGCGTTTCTATTGACTCCTCTCTATCCATATCAACTGCACTCTTGCGGTATAGTTCGCGTTATCCGAACGAAAAAAAAAATAGAGAGACACAAAAAACAATAACAACAAATTTGTGTCGTTCGATAAAATTGAAAAGAACTTTTTCGCTTATTATCGCGAACTTGGCACGTTACGTGCAATAATAGACTGGTTGTCTATGAGTGGGAAACGTCTGAATGGAACGAACAACGATTTGGAAGGCACGCGGGGTACAAAAGGAAAAGTGTGAGAGGGTAAAAGAGACGCGAGGGATGGGAGAGGGAAGCGAGCAAAAAAAGAGAAGATAGAAATACAGAGAGAGAGAGAGAGAGAGAGAAAAAGAAAGAGAAAGAAAAAGAGAAAGAAAAGAGAGAGAGAGAGAGAGAATAATAGAGCAAAGCTATATAGACGCTTGGGACGGTGTAACGGGCCGTGTAAATCATGAGACCCCGTCGGCCAGTGGCCTCTCATAGCCCGGAGCCAGCGCAGCTTCTTCTTTTTCTTCTTTTCTTCCTCTTCGTCATTTCACTTCTCTCTTTGCCGCGTGAGCTAGCTTCGAGCAGGGCGGTGTTACCTCTCATTGTCGATTCCCATAGAGACGTACTATGATTGCCCTCCGAGCGTTCTTCGCTCGTGTACCAAGCGAGCGACTCGTAGCTACCATTGCTGGTGTACGTCTTTGTTTTTTTTTCTCTTCTTCTTCGTGCCTCGTTTCGAGAAACTATATGCATAGGTCCAAATCTCATCGGGGTCGAACGTGAACCGAGCGATCGGTCTCCGTTGATAAAGAATTACCGAGAACGAAGACGTTGATTAAATTTTTATTTCGTGTTCGTCATTTACGATTGAATATAATTCGTAATTATTTTATAAAATATTAATCGAGATTCTAATACAAGAAGATTGGCGTAGGGTCAATAAAAATTGTTGGTATGAGAAAATAAAACGAGAGTCTGATTAGGGTTTATTTATTCTTATCATTAATTATTCTTGATTATATTATTCCTCTGTAAATTACGTCGTAATGAATTTTCGTTCGATTACAGAGACATCGTTACTCGTGATTATTATTGTCATTAATGGTTATGAATTTAAAATAAAGTCTGAGTAAATTATGAAATAACGTGTATGTGTTATCGTAAAAGAACGTGTTCGATAAATTATGTCGAGATAATAAACAGTTTATCTTTCGTAATTGAAGTTATTTGCGATCTGAATCCCATGGATTATTTATTTCATCGATGAGAGCGATCAATTTTCGTAATCGAAATAACGCAATGTATACGTTAAAAAAATGAAAAACATGGGAAGTGTGTTGGTGCGAGATTCGGTCCACTATATAGGAAGGTTGATAGATTGTAGGAAAATAAAAACGACTCGTGTATCGTTGCATGTATGTAAAGAAGCTACAGGTGGGCGCCCCTCGGGGGGCACCCGATCGTACTGTCGAGTGCGACGGCCCTGAAAACACTCACCAAGGCAGGCGGGGTAGGTCACGTGAGCGTTCACCCCCACCGTAGCGTGCTGGCGGGAGGTCGAGCCGAGAAAACGACTCGAGAATGCCCGGTGTATAGGTTGTATTAACGGACAGGGGAGCAATGGGAGAAGGAAAGCCTTTCCCTCTTCCTCCCGTCCTCCCCTTATCATCAATGGCCAACGAACGCGTTCGCCCCTGAACGAGTTCGTCGTGTTACACGAGAACCGCTAGGTACGTTCGTTTACGGCCCTGGAGCGAACGGTGGAAGAGCGCGCGACGCTAGCGCCGTCACAGCGTCAGCCACGGTAAACACAAAATCGTGTACAACTTACTTATATTTCTCACCGCGCGGAACCCAGCAGTTCACGTTCATGCGGCGGATAAGCGCATATGAAACTGTCGCTCCATGAAGCATCGAAGTTTGTTATTATACAAACCGCCAGGTGTGATGTACGAGTGAATTAGAGCAAGGCGGAGTGAGTGATACGAGAGAGCACAGGATATAGTACAAGACGTACGGGATATAAAATATATATTGCTACATATATATATATATGTAAATATATAGATATAAATATCAGTGCTGCGTGTGTATAGTGCGCGTGTGTGAATCGAGAATTTCCTACTGGTGTGTTCGATGGTCCGCCGTGCTGCACGTACCACGAACGTGCGTTCGGAGTGAAAAACCTTTCCGTAAAACGGTGAAAATATGCGATCTGTCGGGATGAGGAAATCCACGGCGTTGATACGCGCGGTATAAAAAAAAAACATACGCACGGGAAAGACGGTGTCGCGGTGTACGGTGGAAAAAAACAGCGAAAAAAAACGGCGAGGTGGTTACTGTAACGTGTTTTTTTTCGGAGTGCACCGGCGGCGACATCGAGAGAAGGATGGACGCCTTCGGCATGTACCAAGTGAGTAGCACCGATGGCCGAGACTTCTCTCTCTTTCTCTCTCTTTCTCGCGGACACCGAGCGCGGAAATCTCGTGCTCAAAATGGCCTTGGCTCACGGCGCGCTCCTTTCTCGGTGTACATATATATATATATATATACAGATATATGTATAAATGTGTGTGTGTATGTATAACTCCCTGGCTCTCGTACCAAGAGGCACAGCCACCTCCGCTTCGTTCACCTCGATTCTCTCTCTTTCACACGGAACATATATACATGCCCAAAGCAACACGTTTTTCCAGCCACGATTTTTTCCACATCGAAAAACGTTATTGCCATGCTGCTTGTAGCAAAGATCGTTGCACCGTAACATACGTATGACTGTTACGAGATGAATTTTCATACCGAGCTCCCTCCTTCGCACGCTGACAGTTTACTACGTTTTGTTTGGACTTAGAAGCGGGACGACTCGTACATGAGAGAGTTTAAGAGCTCTCGAACTGTTGCGTGGGTGTGAGTGATTCTTCGTTAGTCTCCTCTCTTGTATCTCCCTCGCTCTTGCACGTCCGCTCGCTCGCTCTCTCCGTCACTTCGCGTGCGTGATGTCATATCGAGCGTCCTAACCTAACCTAAACGCGAATGCACCTCTCGCTTCCTCGCAATCACGCCCATTCTCGGTATTTTCCTCTCGTCGAACCTCGGAAAATATCCTACCGAATGAAATATCCTTTGGAAATTTGTGAAAATCTACGTTGTCCGTTTTTCGTGCGTCATTTTTATGAAAATGTCATGTAAATGTTTTGTTTTTTTGTTTTTCAACGAAACGAGAATTTACTTGACAGGGCGGACTCGAGCGACGCGACTCGATTCGCTCGATCTTTAACGATGCTACGGACACTCTTCCGTGTCTCCATCTTATTTTACCCATTTTTTCGAAATAAAAACTCCCGTTTGGTTTTCAAAACCGGATGCCTCGATGGTTTTTCTTTCTTTCTTGTCTGACATTAATTCTGACATGCGCAGAGCGTTGGCTAGTAAGTAATGTCATACGCGCGAATGAGGTGGGGACAGCTTCGATGATTAATCGTCCCACAATTCTCATTACGCTGTACCGAATCGATGCGATAATGAAAACAAAATTCTCCGTCCCTCCTTCTTCGTCTCGCTCTTTTCTTTTTCGTAAACACGATACGCACGGAGCGTGTCGCGTTACGACGATGACGACGAACGAATTGGCGTCATTGGCATTGGGCAATTTGGTCGGTCGGAGCGTCGAGTTACGTAGATAGAGGTTATGTTGGAATAAAAACAGAGAGAAAAAATAAACAAACGAATGTCGTTATAGCGTTCCAGACCCGCCATTTTTTATTGGATAGGAAATTCGTGGAAAGTTGATTAGGTGGGATTTAAATGATAACATTTTGAACGTTGAGCGACAATAACAAATTCGTGGTCTATTCAATAATCATTTTGAAAAATGCAAACTATATAGTATTATTAACGTTCATAAATTTTGTATATTTTGTAAAATTAAATATGAATGGTTTTTGAAAAAAATCTATAAACTTTTCTTCTTCTTGCCAAGATCTGAAATAAATAATCGTTTCCACAGTAAAACATTAATCCATAATACATAATTAACAAAAATCTTAAATTATGCTTATTTTTTACAACTGGTCAGTTTTACAAAATGAGAGAAATTTTTCATTTAATCGAAAACGTTGCATAAGATAAAACAAAATTGATTTTTTTTCGATGATTTCTTATCGATAATTTTTTCGTTTCTTTTTTTACAGTTCACCCAGGGCCTGACCGGCAGGCCAGAGCTTTATCAAAAGTCCAACAGAAGTAGCCACTCGAGTGATACAAGCTCGGCTTACAGCGGCTCAGACACAATGACTTCCGCTCAAGGATCGCTGGATGCGGATGCCGACGAGGTTGATCTCTCGGGCCTGGTCGAATCCATCGTCGACAGCGACGAGGAGGAGGATCTCGCGGAAAGCATGGACGTGAGTTAATTTCAACCGCGAAACCAACCGAAGAAAGTTGCTCCAAATCGTTTTTTCTCGAGGAAAATACACTTCCAACATTCCAAGAAACAGTCTGAAATGATAAACAGATTATATGGAGTCGGCTGAAAGTTCCTCGGGTATTAAAGACAACATTTTTACTTTCAATGGACAAAAAACATTGACAAAACTTTCAACCGACAAAAAAACATTGACGAAACTTTCAACCGACAAAAAAACATTGACAACATTTTCAACCGACAAAAAAACATTGACTAAACTTTCAATCGACGAAAAAACAGTGACAAAACTTTCAGTCGACAAAAAAAACATTGACATAACTTTCAATCGACAATAAAACATTGACAAAACTTTCAATCACGCGCGTGTGTAATCATCCTCAATAAAAAACTATAAATGGAGTATAATGGCTTAATGACGGAGGTCAAAAAATTTCTTAATCGCATATTAACAATGCTCTTCCCCTTTTCAGAGTCTGAATGTGAGAGACACGGTGAGAGAATGCCTGGAGAAAGATCCGGCCGAGAGGACCGAGGAGGATATTGAAATACTGCTCGAGTTCACGCAGCATCTCAAAGCATTCACGAACATGACCCTTGCGGTTAGACGAGCGCTGTGCGCCGTAATGGTATTCGCCGTTGTCGAGCACGCCGGTATGATTGTCCTCAACGACGGCGAGGAATTGGACAGTTGGAGCGTTTTGATAAACGGCGCCGTCGAGGTCGAGCACACGAATGGCGAGGTCGAACAATTGCATCTCGGCGATAGCTTTGGCATATTGCCGACGATGGAGAGGCTATTGCACAGAGGAGTTATGAAAACGAAGTAAGCGCGCCGAGGGTTTAACGAGTGAGAGAACGAGGCCTTTTTCAACCAAACACAAAGAAGGGATTGACTCGACGTAAAAGATTTTAATGAGAGAAATAATGAGGATTATCCATGATAATGAAACGTCTTGTCAAAAGTATCACTAAAGTTTGTTTAATACCCGTGGCAACAAAATTACAAAAATTGCAATTTATCATTTAACACGTAAATCCATTCTAAAGCTTTTCGATAGGAGAATTTTTTGTACCTCGAGTTAATGTCCCTAGAGGCCAAGCTTTTTCGTGAGAATATCTTTGTAAAATTGGTCTTTGAATTTTACAGAGTCGACGATTGTCAGTTCGTGTGCGTTACACAAGCGGATTACTTCAGAATTCAGCATCAGGGTGAGGAAAACACGAGGCGGCACGAGGAAAATGGCAGGGTCATTTTAGTAACGGAATTACGCGGTGCCGTGGACGGTGGTACGCGCCGTGGTCACGTGGTAATACGAGGCACACCCGAACGTCTCATGCTACAGCTGATCGAGGAAAATAGCGTCACGGATCCGACGTACGTCGAGGATTTTTTGCTCACTCATCGAACCTTCATCGACAGTCCACTGTTGGTTGCCAATCAGCTTCTCGAGTGGTTCGATCAAACACAGGTCCGAGATCGCGTAGCTCGGGTCGTTTTGCTCTGGGTCAACAATCATTTTACCGATTTCGAGACCGATCCTACGATGATGGAGTTTCTCGAGGCATTCGAGACGGGTCTCGAAAGAGAAAAGATGCAGGGACAACAGAGGTGAGAAATATACGATCGACGTATTTTAGATTCTCTTTTTTGATAAAATTGTATCTCTTATATCGATCGAGTTACTACAATCCCCGCGTTTTCTTTTTTGTTGTTGCAGATTATTAAATATCGCTTGCGCGGCCAAAGCAAGAACGCGAAATGTGACGTTAGCGAGGCCAAGCAGGGACGAAGTTTTACACTTCAGTATTCTCGGGGGTTACGAGCGAAACTTTAGAATTTTTATCTCGAAGGTTGACAAACGTTCGAAAGCCGAGGACGTTGGTTTGAAGCGAGGTGATCAGATATTGGAGGTTAACGGTCAGAGTTTCGAACACGTCAGTCACGCGAGAGCTCTGGAGATATTGAGAGGCTCGACGCATCTAAGCATCACCGTGAAATCGAATTTATTGGGTACGAGAGCGATCGGTGCTTTCTTTCATCGTTGAGAATAATATTTTCCATCCAGATATTACTATGTTCATCTTTGCTTCGCAGCTTTCAAAGAAATGCTCCAAATGCCAGATAATTCGCCACGACCTCGTGGCAGAGCAAGCAAACCGGAAATTCCAAGACCTCAGACCGATCCACGTGCCAGATTATCGACGCACGTCGATCCACTGACGCCTCTCGTCGGCGGAGTTCCACTCTTGTTGCCAGAGAGTAACGTATCACCGTGCAAGGATGGCAGCAAAAAGGAACACAAGGGTTTCATGACACTGGGACCGAAACGGCGATTGCAGAAAGCTCTGATGAAGATGAACATATTGCCAAAGAACACGATCAAGTTAGTTACAAAATTAAATTGAAGAAGTGAAAAAGCATGAAATATTGTTTTCTAACTTTATATTTCTGATCATTCTTTTCTAGTGATGGAGTTCATCTCGATGATCCGTTAGCACCACCTCACACACCACCGGGAACCGGTCTCACACAAACCACGACGAATCTCTATCATTCGCGGAGTAATCCGGATCTAACGTCTCTCTATTGTTACGACGATCTTCGAGCTCCCGATTATCCGGAACACGTTTTAAAAGTTTACAAAGCCGATCAGACGTGCAAGTATCTTCTGGTTCACAAAGAAACGACATCGCACGAGGTACGATATTCATAAATCGAGGGGAACAAATTTCATTCGTTTTTTTTCGCCCAAAAACGTAAAATTCATTTTTCGCTTTTTTCCCGTTGCGTTTCAGGTCGTAATGCTCGCACTCCAGGAATTCGGTATCACGGAGAGTAGTTCGAATTTTTCACTCGCGGAAGTAAGCGTGGGTGACGGCGGTATGATAAAGCAGCGTAGATTGCCCGATCAGCTGCAAAATCTTGCCGAGAGAATAGGCTTGAGTTCGCGATATTATCTCAAAACAAATGGCGTTTCCGAGACTCTCGTAGCGGACGAACAAGCCCCCGAGTTAATACGCGAGTCACAAGTACATTTTTTGCAACTCAACGCCGTCGAAGTTGCGATTCAATTAACGCTGCAGGACTTTAGTATATTCAGGTACGTTTTTCTTTTTAATCGTAGAATTTTGTACGACTTTTCGTTAGGAAAGATTTACGACTTTAATTCTCACTGCAGGCAAATCGAATCTACGGAATACGTGGACGATTTGTTCGAGCTAAAGAGTAGGTATGGCGTACCTATGCTTAGCCAGTTTGCGGAGCTAGTCAACAGAGAAATGTTTTGGGTCGTAACGGAGGTGTGCTCGGAGCACAACCTCGTGAGGCGAAGCAAAATAATCAAGCAATTTATTAAAATAGCTCGTGAGTGTTAAATTTAATTTTCCATAACGTCTTTTACCATTAATCTTCATCGAAACCTCGATTATCTTACCACTTTCACATTTATTCAGGTCAATGCAAGGAGTGCAAAAACTTCAACTCGATGTTCGCTATCGTCTCGGGTCTCGGTCACGGTGCCGTGTCGAGGCTTCGAGCGTCTTGGGAAAAATTGCCGAGCAAGTATCAGAGGTTGTTCAGCGATCTTCAGGAACTCATGGATCCGAGTCGTAACATGAGCAAATACCGTCAACTCGTTGTGTCGGAACAGACTCAGCCACCTATCGTGAGTAGAGCTCGCGTTTTTCGTACGTCAACGATTTAATTCGTTCGAATTTAATGTTTTTATCGCGTAAATTTCGTTTTTTTCGCCGTAGATTCCGTTTTATCCCGTCGTCAAGAAAGATCTCACGTTCATTCATCTCGGGAACGACTCGAGGGTCGAAGGTCTGGTGAATTTCGAAAAATTACGAATGATTGCCAAAGAGGTAAGAACGTTGACGAACATGTGCTCGTCACCGTACGATCTTTTGACGATGCTCGAGCGCGGTGGTCAACCCCCTAGTTCGGCGATGGTCGCTCTGAATCAAATGACAACGGGAAATCAAGGTAAGAAGAATTGTTTTCTTCGATTTTCAACAATAATCCCAGTAAAGACGAAACTTCAAACGTAATAATTCATCGAATTTTGTTCACAAGGAGGACAAACAGCAACGGTAAAACGTCGAAAGAAATCGACGGCAGCGCCAAATCCAAAAAAGATGTTCGAGGAGGCGCAAATGGTGAGGCGAGTCAAAGCGTATCTCGCGAATATGAAAGTAATCACGGACGAGGAACGTTTACACGCTCTTTCCGTCGATTGCGAACCTCACGCGGGTGCAGTCGCGGTCGCAGCTGCCGTGCCACTTGGAGGTAGTCGAGGAAGACGTCATCCATCGCCAACGTTGTCGACGACGAGCAGCGCCAGCAGCACAAGTGAGAGCCGGAATAAATATTTATAATTTACGCATTGAAAAAATAATCTTTAGTCCGACAGGTCAATCAATTCTGTTCGAACCGCGAGAAGTTCGAGTTTTCTTCAACATTATTATTATCTTATCCAATTTTCGTCCGAGAATCTTTAATCCTCAAAGATAGTTCTTCGATCGACCGCTAGAGATGCTTAACAATATATTATTATTCCTCAGGTACAAAATTCGGCGCAGCATCGCCTCAGGCAGTGAGGAAAATGCTCGCGCTCTCGGATCCGCACAAAACGCGTCCTTATCAGCCGAAGCACTGTCCACCGGCGCTTCCGGTGCCAGGATTAGCACTGCACGCGGGAGGTCTCGAGCCAAGTCCGGGAGCGCCGAGAAGAGTCGGCTCGGGAAGTCGAGTGCCGATGCACGAGAGATCGCACAGTGACACACCCTCGGGTTTGCCACCACCGGTCGATCTCAGTGCCGAGAGCAGCAGCGTAACGAGTCTGAGTAATCTTCAACCTCTAAGAAAAACTCTCACGAGCGGTAAGTCTGACGTTCATTCTTTCATTGCTATAATTTCTATTTTTTTTTATATATTTTTTTTAACACGGAGGAGAAATGACGGTCGTTAAGCGAGACTCGATTCTCAAATCTATCGCTTCGAGATTTAATGAATAGAGAGAACGGCTTGCACTTTGTCTTGGACCATGGTGCACTTTCGTTGCCCGTTACTATTAATTATTAATCATTATCGATATCATGTCACAGCGGGCCGGGGAAGGGGGGCGTTCGTTAATGAAAAATTATCCATTTGTTATTTGCACGCTGCACCAAACGTTTCGTAATACATATATGTTCCATGTCATATATTTTAATTACGTATATTCATTACACACACATATATATATATATATAAATAGATATACATATATATATATATGTGTGTGTGTATGTGGATTAAGAAAGTATTTTCCTGATGTTTTGTAAAATGGGACAGGAATTTCTTCTATTCCAAATGAGAAACTCTCGATTTTTCGTGACCCAATTAACTCGTGATAACACGAAAATACTTAATCGACCCTGCATATCATATTTATATTAAAATGCTATATAGTACAATAATTATTATAACCATTTGCACACGCATCTTGTATGCCGAAAGAAAAAAACGCGCGCTTATTATCCGATCGAACGGCCAACTTCACGCATCGATCCTCGATCCCTCGATATTCGCCTAACGAGCTCTCGTACACTAAAACAAATAATAATGTCACCATGGGACATACGGAATTCAAACGATTGAGAAAAAGAAAAGCGAACAAACGTTTTCGTTCGATGTTCGAAGTAGCGAGAAATTAGGCGCGTTAGCGTCGGTTGATTAACGGTTTACTTACAATTTTATTATTAGAGATTTCTTATTTATTTATTTTTTCGAATATAATTGTACAAACTTGTTGGACGTAGAGCGCTTCTTTTTTTCGCTGATTCTCCTAAGCAATTCAGAAATTTGTTATCGCGCGATTATTAGCAGCCTAGGAGTTTCTTATTTCTTACAATTAGTAACGACAATATAGTTTAGGTAGTGGAAACGAAGCTGGGCCGGACAAATTTGACGTAAACGAGAAAAATGTATAAACAGACTTTGACAAAAGAAAATAGAAAAAAACGTGTTTTGTGATAGAAATGTTATTCGGGACGTGTGCGTAGGTTCGGTGACGAGCAGTGACAGTGGTCACAGCACACAGTTGGACAGCCACAGCGGGAGCAGCGTAGAGGCCGGTGGAAGTCCACCACCGCCGCAGAGACGGCATTCGGCGATGCAAGGTACGTAAATCGAATATTAATTATTGCTTATACAAAATATTGTACTTACACAGATTTATATATAAATATATATACATTTATATATATATATTTTTATATATTTCTTTTGCCCCCCCTCGCTATTGCCCGTTATTTTTGGTAGAAATTCGTGTACGAGTAGCGTGCGTAGATCGTGTTGCGTAGTTTAAACGAAGCAATTTCGTACGAATTCGGTGTACAATGAAAAAATGCAAAGATTGTCTTTTTTTGTTTTTCGTAAGCATTTTTCGTTTGTTTGATGTTGCAAAGAAATAAAGTAATAAATATATTACGTTTGAGAATCGGTGAAACTTCCAGTAGGGATAATGAAATATGCGAGGATTTTCTCGTATCTTTGTGTTACTATGGATAATTCTCTACGGAAGTCGTATGTCCCATGGAAAAAAAAGTGAAATTATTCGCAAATATCACCTCATTACTTTCATCTCGTTCGCAATCCTTTTTTTCGTGCCTGGGTACGAATTTCATCGGCTCTCTATCTCATCCAATCGTCATTTCGCATTGTGGAATTTCGAGGTCTCGATGCGATGTGAAACAAGTTTCTTTTTTTTTCTATTTTCATAAAAAATGTTTTTATTGGAATCAATAAAATTGTAATTATAAAAATTATTTATTGTTATTCATTACAATAATCAAAAATTGTTTACGTCGCCTCGAAATGTCTATTAAAATTGAATCTCACTGTCAAACGGGAAGACTGCTTCATCCGCTTATCATTTACTATCGCAAATAAGTCGTCTTTGACCGCATCTCGCTCACGGAACTGCCTAATTTAATAAACGGTGGTGTCCAAACGATGAATTAAAAAATGTAAATATTTCTCGAAACTATGTTAACCGTTAATCTCTAAATTCTTCTACAAATTCAAACTCGACAAATCCCAGTTACGATATACGTCAGGAGGAACATGAATCGAACATAAATATATTGGAACGACTGTCATCCTGTTTCAATGATCGACGATAGTTTCTGCAAATATTTCCATTTCTGTCCAACGTGTAAAAAATTATCCCATCCATCTTTGGTACTTTTCACGGTGGCCGGATTTTAATGATATCGCTATTTTAATTATTCCTCGTCGAGTGTAATCCCGTTATTGAGTAGAATCGACCGGTTTGTGTTAATTGAAAGACAAAAACAAAAATACCCTGAGGAAAAATAGACTTACGAAAAAATACGTGGCCCGTGTGTATGTGGTGCAGGACCAATATTGAGGGGAGGAGTACCTCCGTTTCCTCACGCGGTAGCAGTGTTACCTCCGCTTCCTGCCAACCACAATCATCTTCTTCTTCATCATCACCACCATCACCAACAATATCACCAACAATCCCAACCCCCTCAAGGTGAGTTTGCGACCAAGCTCCTTCCATCAAACGCTCGATAAATTCTCGAGTTTGTCCCGTCGCTTTTTTCTCTTTTTTTTGTTTAATGCATTACTCGTCCTCATCACCGTCTCTCTCTTCCAACCGTCACCTTCTAATTCGCAATTTACTGCAAAACGAAAAAAAATCAGTATGTTCTGATTTAATCGACCGAGAGCGCTTTTAATCCACGCATCAAATTAAAAGAAAACCTTGGTGTATGTGTGAGTGTGTATGTGTGGAACTAATAGCTTGTGGCTCGATATAGTAATTCATAGCTCGCAACTCGTAAGCTGTCGTAAGTATTATTATTTTTTTGTTGTAAATGGAAAATGCCACTGCGAGGTCCTCTTTGCATTCGTCGTTACCTTTTCCTCTGGGTATGTGGTGTGTGGCGAGCGTCTGTAAGCTTTTGTGTTTTGTGTAGATATAAGTGTGACTATCTTGCATCCGTGTGCATTTTTTTTTTATAATTTTAATTTTATTTTATTTCGGGACGTAAACGGGAAACCGGACCTTGATTCTAGGGTTGCTAATATAGTTTAGAAATATTCTAGGCGTTGCTTCACACTTTACGAAGGATCGTAGGTTTTTTTCCCCCTTAATTATAGTTCGGATTTAGTGGACGTTTTATTCGAAGATGTAAAAAAACAATGCGATGTCTCCGGACGATCGAGTACACGAATATGTTTTCGGTGGAATTTTTTTTAGTCCTCGATAAAAATAACCAGTGGATATTTGTGATCAGTGAGAATAAATGGATCTAATCGGAAAATATCCGCTTATCACCAATGTGACCTTAGGTAATTAGGCGAGACTAAAAAAATTCCATTGAAAACCTGAGAAAATTTTACAACGTTAACAATTCTTCGTTTTCTGAAAAAATGCGAAGGTGCGAAACACCGAACTTTTTTTTTATACCTATATAGAATAACTATACTTCTCTGTGTGTGCGTGCTACTCACTGAAACGCAGGGCTTTAATAGCTTCGTCGCTGATAACACGACAAACTTCAACATCGGCGATTACACCCGATTAGCTCACTCTCGCCTTTAGCCACCTGTCTCGCGTTTGAGCTTTTTTGTCTTACTGCTGTTTTTTTTTCTTCTTCTTCTTCTTCACATTTTACAACTCGAAAGCCGAGCGATAATCGTCGACATTTTCGTCTAGCTTACACGTTGGGAAATTGGAGCAAAATTGAAAGAAAAAAAAACGAATAAATAAATAAAATTAGATACAAAACAAACAAAAAATAGTGGAGATCGAGAACCAGACAGTCGAGGGATTTCAGGTATCGGAGGACCCGCAGTCGGAATGTTAATGGGCCCGGGAATGTCGGTACTGCCACTTCAGCCGGGTGGAATGACGACGAATGTCATGATGACGAATAGCATGATGACGACAATGCGTTCTGGTATCGGTACTTCAGCACAGTGTCGACAACCACCGGCATACAAAGTCGCTGCTCAGATGGCGAGATTGCACAGGCTAGGTCGTGCCCACAGCCACGAAGGAGTCACTACATACCGGACCGATCACGAAGATGGTACTGCAAAAACAAAAACAAACAAACAAAAAAACAAAATCAATCTCAAAGAACTACCAAAAAAAACAAACATCCTAGACACACATCTTTACCGTCATCTCGACTTATTATTTTTCTCACACATACGCAAACACACTTTCTTTTTAATATCTTCACTAGAATTTTGTTTATATAATTCGACACTAAAAAAACGAGAATACACCTCGAGTGCTCATGCTCCGTTAACGAGTTTTAATTATTATTATATAGTCGTTATTCCCGTAAATCGTAACGCGACCGTTAGGTGTCCCGATGATCATCGACGCCGTAGTTACAACGTAAAACCATCACCCCTCGTTTCTATTATTCAACTTTTTTTGTACAAAACGTTATATTCACGAATTAATCGTTAATTATCAACGCGCTCGTGATTATCGAAGATTGGAAGAATAATGAAAAAAAAAGAAAATTATAGATTCCTCCTGCATCAAATACGTAGAATTTTTGTTGAGTCTCTTTGCGTTATCTGTGTACAGTAACTTTTCCCAGTATCTTGTCGTATATTAACGTATACTGTGTACTGTAAATATTACGTGACAATGTCCCTATGTATTTATGTATATATATATATATATACATGTATTCTCGCGTAAGTGCACTCGGGTTCGTCCTGTATTTGCTTGTTCTCACTCTCTTCCCTCTGTCTCGACGAGAGTGTTAGAAAGAGAAAGAGGGAGAGACACTTTTTTCAACCTCGCCCAACAGCACTCATGCACTCACTCATATAATTTATGTATGTATACTTGTGTTGGCTAGCTTCTCGCAGTCGAATGCTTCTCACTCGTTCATAACACCGATCCAAGTTTATCATGCCCGATCGTCACTTTTCTCGCACTCTTTCATCCTATTCTTTTTCTTTTTTTTCTTTTTTTTTTTTAAATGTATTTTTTAGTTTCATCAGTTTTTTAAATTTATTCACCTTGTTTTTTTTTCTTTTTTACGTAACTCTACGTTGCGGCTTGTACACGCTTGCCTGCTTCGAATTTTGCACGAATCCTTCGTTTGCTCATTGCACAAGGTTTAAAAATATCATAATATCTCGACGACGACCGTGTAGTTTCCCGACAAACTTTTGTTTCTAGTGATTCATCGAGACTTCTTTTTCTTTTTGTTTTTCGTCTCATTTTTTCATTCATCGAGTTACCTTGATTTTATTTTGCGCTGGCAATGGAGGAGAATAAGGGCCTGATAGATTTTTTAAAGTGATCAATTTTGGAGATTTCTTTTTTTTTTTGTTTTTTTTTTTTACTTTGAATAATTAATATTTTTTCGATAAAATATTCGTAAATGATTGACAAAAAATTATTATTTCACGAGGGTATTGGACTCGACGTAAGACAAAAATTCCTTTGTGAAAAATATTTTTAAAAAACTATCGTAATTATTGTTGGCTAGTTCTCCTCCCGCTTTTCAATCATTTTCCTCGCCACCGTCGCGCGTTTCATCAACTAATCGATTCAACGTATTATGTTACAGACGACGAGGACGCCCAAGTCTCCGCGGTTTAAGGAAAGCGAAAGAGAACAGAAAACAAAACAAAAAACATAAGAAACAAAAAAAAACGTCCGTGCAACGAGCCTCGGCCGTCCTTTAGTTAAATTGTAAGTGTTTTCCTTTCAATTCTTCGTTCGAACGACAACAACAACAGCAACAACAAAAATCTGAATGACGGAAGCTTGAAAAAAAAAATATCTCTTATCCAAGGGCACACACGCGTAGACGCCATCGATACGTGATCGATACACGTTTAGAGAGAGAAAACAAAAATGGCGAATCATAACGCTTGGGGTGAAAAAATTATTCCTCAAAAAAAAAAGAAAAAACAGAAAAAAACGTTTAAGCGTTTTTACAATCGTGCTTCCTTTCTTACCGACTTCGTAGGACCCGCATGACTTAGAGTCTGCTCATCTACCGTTAAGCGCACGAGATACGCGAATAAATTTTGTTTTTTTCGCGTATTCGCGACGAAAATAGAAAGAAATGAAAGAAAGAAAAGAAAAAAAAATACAAAAAAAAAAGAAAATCGAGGAGAACATAAAAACACGAACGAATCAACGCTTCAGTACGCTCATGTACGTTATCGAAATGGGATAAACACGATTTAAGTAGAACAAAAAAGCGAACGACGACCGAAAATTGCGAATAGAAAAATATAATGGACAGAGAGAGAGAGAGAGAGAGAGAGAGCGAGAGAGAGAGAAAGAAAAAAAAGCGAAAAATGTTTGTCGACAGCCCGTACGTGACACGGAGCGTCGGAAACGATTCGCAAGCCCGAAAACTCTCCCCGGGCACACACACATATATATATATATACATATACGTATACCAACCGAGGGAGAGAGTCGAGGGCGAAGAAAGGAAGTGAAAAAAGAAAAACAGAAGATCGACAAACAAAATATCGGCGAGCATAGTCGAGAAAAGAAAAGGGGGATTTTTAATTTAAACAATCTATATAAATGTGTAATAAAAAACGAGCCCAAAGATGTTATATATATATATATATCGTGTATCCGCCGAATACGTTTTTTTTTCTACGGCGAATCTTGTATTATATTAATTTTAGTCTTAGCCTCTGAAAGCTCCGTAGCTACGTAAGTTGGTGTAAATAGCTTAGCAAGCGTTATAGTCCTTAAAAATTATCGACGAGAAGATGTAGACTTTAAGGGGGAGCGATTATCTAACCTCTCACGAATTCGCGACGTCACCCTTTAATTTTGTCATTATTATTTTCTTTTTTACAATTTTTCTTAATTTTTTTTCTTTTTTTTTGTTTTTCTTATTATTTTTGCACGTGAGTTGAACACGCATCGCGATACAAAAATTCATGTTACTTTATTTTGTCTGCATGCGAATCTGGGGTGGACCCCACGAAACGAGAAACGACGTTGGTCGATCGAATGATTACATTTTTGAGAATGGAGATTAAACGGAACGCGGATGACGATAACATTTTTTTTTCTTCTTCTTTCTTTTTCTTTTGTGATAGAAACAAAAATAATGGGCCTAAAGCTTCGCGCTGTCACCCTCTACCGTTTATCGTCGTAATCACGATTACGCAAACTATTCGACAATGACGGCGAAGTGTTTCTTCTGAACAAACAAAAAATCATATTGTCATCCAGTCGTGTACGTAAAAAAAAGAACAAAACAAAAAAAAGCACATAAAATGTATGTCATCGTACCATGTGGTTCGTCTCGCGATGTTCGACCCTTAGGGAAACGATCTTGGCGATTTCGAAGCCGAAGAAATTTTATTTTCGTTTGTAACTTTTATATTTCGTTTCATTCGATATTGAAAAATAAGGAAACAAAAATGAAACCGAGGAAAACAAAAAACGAACCCTCGTCCGACTTGGCATACGCCCATCCGATCAACCCTCCCCCACTCCGCCGAGAAATCGAATCGGATTTAAAATCGATTTCTCGGGGTTAGCAATCGCATACTATACGAATATAAAATCTTATATATATATATATATATATATATATATATATATATATATCCTTGTACATATCCTGCAATTTCCCTTTAAATATTGCACACCCAACGATTTCTCGAGAGAATTTCTTCGTCTGTTCCCCTCCTACTCCATCTCCTCCACAGCCCTTAGATGATCACGAATCGAGTAAAAAAAGAAACAACGTAGAGAAGGAACGAATGAGAAACAAAAAAAAAACAATGTCTGTCACCGAATGCGAAAATCGTACGACTTTTAAACAATTATATTTTTGTTCTTCTTTGTGTGTGTGTGCGTGTGCGTGTGTATGTGTGATTTTTTTGTTGTAAAACGACGCGAGAGAAGGAAATTTTTACTCTACATCCGTATTCATTCCAGACGCATTTATCGAATTCGTCGTGTCCGCACAAGCGCATGCGACTCGTTGCAATATTTATCTCACGCACCCGTGGGCAAACCTCTCGATTTCGTTGAGTAACGACGTGGACCACATCGTTGAATTACGAGAATTTTCCTTTATCGAAGCCTGCTGCTGAGTCGATGTAATCGATCGATAACGAGGCGATTGTAAAAAAAATCGAAGCACTATCGACGTTTGAAGTTTCTAAAAAATGGTATTATTATTTTTTTTATGTTTTTTGTATTGTATCGAGTCGAGCCGGAAACAAGATTTTTTCAATGCATCGGCAAACAATCAGGCCGAGCGTGGCGAGTCACTTTCACCCCAAACCCTTCCTCTCTCTCACTCCTCTGTCTTTCTCTCTCACCCTTTATTTTTTTCGTCACGCTTCGATCGACCTCACCTCGAGTTACATTTTGCCTCAACGGTTGAACAGAGTCGGACAGTAGTGTCATTATTTTCCTCACTTTGCCTCTTCCTGAGAAAGAGAGAGAAGGAGAGAGAGAGAGAGAGAGAGAGAGAGAGGGAGGGAGAGAGAGAGAGAGAGAGAGAGAGAACAACGATCGAGAGAATTCTCGTAATTGAGTCTCGAAGATGCGGTCCACGTCGTTCACGATTTTTTTTTCCTCGTCTCCGAAGACGTATTATGAAAGAAAGAAAAAAAAATTAATGAAGAAAAATATACATACAACCTTCGGTTACACTCTCTCTCTCGTGAAAAGGTGCTGCTCGAATGCTCATCGATCGAGAAACGAGAACAAGTGGCTTGAAACGGAAAATAAAAAAATTAAAATAAAAAATCGGTAAGAAGACGAAAGAAAAAAAAACATCACGATCGACGAGCGTCGAGAAGAAGGCAAGGAAAATAAAAACGAAACGCGAAAGAAAAAACAAAATGTCGACGGTACGGGCAATAAGCTCTGGTGCATTCTTCAGTCTTTATTACTTTGTTTTTTTTGTTTGTTTGTTAATCTTCGAAGAAACTTATTCGATAAGAGACCGTAGCGAAGCGAAAAAGATTATTGCGTACAAGCCCTACCCCCAACCGCCCTAAGACACTCCTCACCCCCACCCTGCGCCCCACCCCCTCTTTCTATACTTTTTTTTATTTATACCTACCTCTCGTTTTAATTATTTATAACTCGAATCATGCGACCAAGACGACGTTGACAGCTGGAGACAATTTGAGAAAAGAAAAGAAAATAAGAAAGAAAAAAAAAAGGAAAGAGAACAAAAGAAACGAAACCTTTTTGTATTTTATTTGTTTAATAAAACAAAAAAACAAACAACTCGAATCATAGTACAAAAATGGATTTTTTATTTTTCGTTGCACGAAACGCTAATGATGAAAACCCCCTTTCCTCGTCTCGTCCCAAATTTGTAAAGTATCACGAATTTTTATTTTAATCGACCTTCTTCACTCTATTTTTTTTTTATATACGTTATTGTTATATTCGACACGTTTTTATTTTGCATTGTTCCCGCGTGGTTCGTCGCCTTCGACCAAGAACTGTGATTTGGCGCAGACGACGATTAGAGAAACGTGTAACAAAGACTCTGTTTATTGATCGCTAATTAGAAGAAGAAGAAAAAGAAGAAGCGTGCGCGAACGAGAAACGAAAGAAATGGAGAATTGGAAACAAAAGAAAGAAGAAAACGATGGAAGCGAATTAACTATATTTTGTACGATGAAGAAAAAAAGAAACAAAAAGAACACATGTTTTTGTATATCTCTTGCTGTCTACTACGATTAAGAATTAGACGATCTCTCGTATCACCAACCCCGATTAATCTATGTTCAGAGGTCACATTTGCTTTGAACTATCGAAGAATCGAGGAACGAACAAGAACAAAAAACACGAAGACGAATGCTAAGACGAAAAAAATGAAACCTATCCTTCCCAATCTAGATATCGTGTGAAAACGTAATAATATCACATGTGGATCCTTGTAGAGGTGTCCTAAAACGATTAATCTCAATGTAAAACTCGATTATTCCTCGAACAATATATCTCATTAGAGGAGTCATATAAAGAAGCATTTTTTGTCAACGATTTTTTGCACGTAAACGTCGATAAACCCCAGGTTTTTCGTAAATTCGTCGGAAAATTGATTCTTCGTATCACCAGGTGAGTACGATTCTTTGTATAATATAAACTTTCTTTTTTACCCGCAAAAATTAACGAATTCTTTCGCGACGAACAAATTTGGCAATAATGGCTTTTCTTACGTTGTTCCCTCGCGACATCTGCCGAACGGTAATAATGACGGTTGGACGACACCTGTTGCTACAAATGCCAACTGTTAGAAAAATGCTCGAGGGCCTGTAGCAAAAGCCAGTCTGGCAGTTTACAAGGATATATGATATTCGTCGAAACGAACGAAAGAAAACGAGACGAGATTTGACTCGATTACATTCCAAAAATCGAATTCCCTGTTTACATCAATATTTCACCATCTAAATAACATCTAAACCAAATCTAATCTCGATCGTCGGTCCTTATAAAACGCCATAAATTAAAAAAAAATCCAACCGGTCCAAATTCTAATATTTTGCTATTTTTTTCGACCTTCGTCCCCGAGCCACAGTCAGCACGTAGGAAGATCGTGCCGAAACGCGATCGTGATCTTGATCCACGGGCGCGCGCTAGATGAACTCGGGGAATGATCTCCGAGTGGCCGTCGTTCGCTTTCTGGTGTCTCGATTTCCCCCGCCAGGTAGAGAAACACACAGGTCCCCGGTGTTTCCTCTCCTCGACATTGCCCCTCTCTACCCATTTACGGGGAGAGCCGCAAACCCAACGTGTGTCCTCCACCTCTTCTCTCGTACAAGCCTCTCACCGTTCCGCAGTTTCCCTCCTTTCGCCTCTTTCTCGCTCTCTCTCTCTCTCTTTCTCACTCTATCTCTCTCTCTCTCTCTCTCTCTCTCGCTCTCTCTCTATACCATGGAACCTCGGTCGCTACCGCGGGGGCTTTCGTTTCGCCATTTTCCCCTCTCTCGTTTTATACGCGCGCCCGGTCCCCCGGTGCGGTTTCATAGTACGTACAGTCAACGGCGATGCACCGTGAAGGGGAGAAACGCGAACGTCGACAAGTTCCGAGACCGGCCTCGGCGCGTAGTCACTCGAAAACCTTTCTTAAACCGTACCGCAAGTTTAAAACACGGAGAGTTGAACGATAATTCATCGTCGAGAATAATTTAAAAAACAATATATATATATATATATATATAGAGAGAGATAAAGCGAGACAAAGAGAGACAAAGAAAAGGAAAGAACGAGAGTGTTTATATTTTTCGCGCGTGATCTCGCGATCGATGTTCGCGCATGCGCGCTCGAACACTTCTGGACAAATATTACGTACGAGTTTCGAGTGTAACGCGCGACACTTTTCCCCCTTCCTCCTACGTGCCTGATAAACTCGTTCGAGCTTTATCAAGGTCGCTGCGATCGAAAAAAAAGCCACCACGACGTTAAAATCCACCCGTGAATCTTTCGACGTCGCGACGACCGATTTTTCACGAACATTCGCCGATTTTTCCGTCCCGTGGTGCGAATTCAAGGGGGGAATAAGATATATTTTTTCACGCGGGGGAAATTGTACGTTATCGCGAGCGTTATCGTGTCGACGAGCTGATTTGCGAGGAACGAGGCTAATGCGGGTCGTTACGAATTTAACGCGAAGGTCAGAACGCATCGTTCGTTCGTTCGTTCGTTGCCTCGACCGTACATTGATAGCGTAACGCCAAGTAAGTCACGGCGCGAGCGCGACGAAAAAACCAACGAAAACAAAACAAAAGAAGGCAAAAAGGAAAAGTGTGAGGGCGATCTAGAGAGAGAGAGACAAAGAGAGAGAGAGAGAGTGCTGATAAAACAGTGACGCATCCTCCGTTATCACGTGCTCGTTACTCCCTCGGTTTTTCTTTCATCCTTTCCCCTCTCGGTCGCTATTTCGTTTTTTTGTTTTGTTTCTTTTCTCTCTTTCGAGTGTCACACGATCGTCGCGCTTTTCAATGTTTAACCGACAGATCACAATGGCGAAACGTGAATAAAACTCGCTTACGTGGTGGTGGCGGCTGTAGTGGTGGGGGAGGGAAGTAAGACTCATCGTTCCGTATAAGACAACGCGGTAGAGGGCAGTTTTTATTTTTCGCACGCAGCGCATGGTCACCGACTGTAACGTTTCGTTACGATCTAACGCTGTGTTTTGTGCACTTGCCACCCGAGGGCCACCCTTCGCTCTTTTCGTTACCCCCCTCCTCCGACTTCCCTCGCTCTTCTCTCATTATTTCCGGTAGCTCGAGACGCGAGAACGTTTACCGTATAATCGCGTGTGTCTAGGTGTCTGTGCGTCGGCGAATACACCGTTTTGGCGTTACAAACGCCCCGTGTGCAATTAGAAAAAAAACGAGAGAGGACAAAAAACATTCTGCTAATCTACGTTCGTCACGCGATACGAAGAGAACGAACAAAAAATCGAACGAATCGATCGTAACTTCGATCGGTAAACGAGCGATACCATCGCGCATAGTCAGGTGGTTCGACGTAAAGTCGATCGATCGACGGCGAACTTGTGTTCGACAGTGATCATTAAAAACGAACGATTAATTATCGCTCGAATTAACAAAAAAAAACAGAACAATTAAAAAAACAAAAATCGGTCGACAATTCGACACCGAATAAAAATAATTACCGTAATAAAACTGAAGCGAGTGACGTTTTTTTGTTCTCGTTCGAGTGACGAATATCGATTAATCGACGGGAATTAATAAACGAGTCGAGAGTGACACTCGATATCGAATAAAAATAATTACGGTAATAAAACTAAAGTGCGTCGGGCTGTGTTTATTTTTGCAACTTGGCGCGAATCGAGTTTTTCAAATGCGTGCGATTTATCAAGTGCGACGTGAGTGTTACGTGCGAAATAAGATCAATTAAAAAAACACGAATAAGATCTTTTTCTCTCTCGAAAAACACACAGACACACACACATTGGGTGTTATATAGCGCCGATTGCGCAAATGGAAGTGGCAAGTTGAGTTTGCACGATTTGCAGCGTTTGTATATATCGTTACCGGACACCGATCCGCAGATCCAGGTGAGAGATTTATACGTACGTATATCGCTCGACTGGTTTACAATTTAAAAAAAAAAAAAAAAACAAAAAAACCCCTTTCAACCCTTTCGTTGCCGTCGTGAAAATTTCATATTCGTCGATGCGGCTCGATCGAGCTTACCGGCAAAAGAAAAAGAAACAGTCGTGTACCATTTGGCGAACTCGGCGAAACAGTCTCGGTCGAACGGATCGAATACGACAAGTCCGACTCGAAGTCGCTCAAACGAGCTTCTAATTTTTCTGTGTTGTTTTTTCTGGTCTTTTTTTTTTTTTTTTTTCTCTCTCTCTCTCTCTCTCTCGTTCTATGCAAACTGCGTTGGTCGATACGCCAGTTATTGCTTCGCCGACAGCGATACGCGTATAGTCAAGTACGGTGGCAACGACACACGATAGGCAGGTTTGCTTGACGTTTCGTCGAGGCCGAACGAACGCTCGACTTCTCGAATGCCGCACGCACACAGCGTAGCCACACGCGCGCTCGCCGGCTGGTCGAGAGAGAAAGCTTCGTACGTGGGGGCAACGAGAGTACGGTAGATGCAATATATCCAACGTAACGTCCGCGTGGACCATGTTGCTGCTGCACGATTCTCGTTCAAGGATTATTACTCCGTAGAATTACTTCGTTTTTTTTCTTCTCTTTCTTCTTTTTCTTCTTCTTTTCGACGGTAAAACGATATCGTGGGCATTATGAATTCTCTGACCTCGATTAAACGTTATTAAATCACAATTGTGCTCCATTACTTCTCATTCGGGAATATCCTTATACGAATGTTTTTCTTTTTTTTCGGTTCGTTTTTTTTGTTTTTTGTTTTTTTCTTGAATGCCTAATTTAGAATTCGGTTATCATCAAAAGGAATGCTTTTTAAACGAAGTATTTTGTAACGGTACATTTTATTTGATTAATCGCTGCTCCTATGGTGAAATAGAATCATGTTCTTGTATCGAGAGATTATGATCATTTCGTGGGTTAATTAAAGTCTGTTGCAACGGAGACTGAGTCAACTCGAATAAGAGCGTTTGTTCGATTTTTAGCTTGTGATTGAAATTTTTTAATAAAAATTGATAATGGAAGTTATATTAATCTGATAATTGCAATCATTTTTTTTTTTTTTTAGAATATCGATTGTTCTATTTACACGAATTTTTGGCAAAATATCGCCTGATGTAATTCTCAGATAAAAGACATAATTAAATTAGATTGTACAAGATACGCTTTAGCCAAACCGATCTAGCAATCGACTTTCGATTACGCGCGATATAACAACAAATTTATAACAGTACCGTCTATTAAAATCCAAACTTTCGATTCTCTTCATCCTCTTCGTCATAATCGTAGTAATAAAATGTACAATCAATAAAATCATAACCTTCTGAATTAAAATTCTGCGAAATTAATGATTTCAAATTTACGATAGATATTTCTATTGATTTATTTTTCTTCGATTATTCCGTTCGATAAAAATTAAACAAAAATTACCACGATTCGAAATAAAAACGTTTTTTTTACAGTTTCTCTATTAAAACCCAGACGACTCGCGGAGGCTGTAATTGCGAGAATAATGCAGTTGGACAAGTTGGCGTAAGAATATTTATTCCATCGTACGACCACCCGTTAGAAAGAACGGGACGTCGTTGGCGTCGCCAAGAAATCTCTTATAAAACAACGCCTCTCTAACCGCGCGATCTTCGGTGCGGCACCTGTCGATCTTTTCTCTGTCCGGCGAATGTTTCTTGAGTCGCGATCGGTGGAGGTGGGGGGTTAGGAAAAAAACGAAAACGTGAGAAGAGGAGAGGTGGGGAGGGGAGGTTGACGTCTCTCTCGTTTGACCCGAGAGTCTCTCCGTGCGATCCCTCCCTCTATCATTCTCTCTTTTTGCTACGTACGTACATCACGTCTCGAGGTTCCGCGTAAAGTCGTTTCGCAATTTTTCAACGATCCACTCCTGTCCGTATGTAGGACGATCGTTTTAAGACGTCTTGCTTAGACTTAAACAGCCTTATCTCGGAGTTTCTATTCTCGAGGGACGTTCGCGACGTTCCAAAAATTAAATTACCCCGACGAACTTTCGATAATAAAGATCACGTTTAAATGAAAAAGAAACGATAAATATTTTTAAAAAATCATTTCTAATTCATCGATAAAATCGATATGATATTATTTTTAAAACCCTGCGAAAAATTTTCGTTTTGTATCGTTTTAATGACCGGAAATAATATACGACGTACGCGACGTTCCAAAAATTAAATTACTTCGACAAACTTTCGAAACAAAATATTACGTTTAAATGGAGAAGGAATGATAAATATTTTTAAAAAATCATTTCCAATTCATCGATAAAATCGATATGATATCAGGTTGAATGAAAGATCGAGTCGAGATCGAGACGAGACAATTGGAACACTCTGCGGAAATTGTTTCGTTTCGTATCGTTTTAACGACCGGAAAGGATATACGACGTACGCGAATTAGCGAACGAATCGAAGGAATGAAGAAATAACAAAAGAGGGAACGGAAGTTACGGATGTACAATGCACTCGGTGGAAGCCCTCCGAAGCAAAGCGCGCGAGTCTGTAACGTTAATTTGCATAGGCGAATCAGACCGAAGATCGGTCTCGTCCGCGTACCTATAACGTGTACGTAGCGCGGATGATCGTTAGAGAATTCCGTTAGATCGCGCCGAGCCGTGCGAACGTTCAACTCCCCCGCGCTCTATACAAACTTATATATATATATAAACATACGTCTGTATATTATCCAGCCTGCTAATGTAACTTTTCGTGAGTTAACTGTGTTCGCAGGAAAAAAAAGAAAATCGTTAAAATCCATAATAAACGCGTGTGTGTTTCCAGTACTGAAAATACATACGTGCTCTTTAACATCGTCTCACATCCGTCAATTAAACTTTTATTTATCACCAGAAATTGCAAATATTGGGATTAACGACAGAAACGTAACGGAGTCATTTACATAGTGCTTAAAAAACAAATTTCGACTTGGACGTTTTCCACGGCGTTTTAATTTTGTTCTTAATAACTTCGTCCTGAATTTTCAGATCGTATAAATAGCTGGATAAATATTCTTATATCGAGTTTTCATTTCCGACTCTACGACCTCCATTTCCGAACGACTTAGTGGGATCGTTAATATGAGAAAAGAGAGAGAGAGAGAGAGAGTGAGAGAAAGAAAACAAAGAAAATCACGATTCTTATCGACGAGACGCTAACGTCACAAATCGGGAAGTTCGATATGGGCGCGCCTATCGTGGCTCGCTGGCCAGGGTGCCACGGGGTAGCGATTAATAATACGAAATAGGTCGAAGGATTAGCTTTCGGGCGTGCCATCGACGATCCGGTAGCAAATTTTATGTATCCCATTGACTATAGAACGTTATTAGCATTATGTATATCTATTATATATATATATATATATATATATATATATATATACGTAGGTGTATATATATATAAATGCGAGATTATATGTGTGTGCGAGTGTAAAACGCTCGCCGATGATGTAAGAAGAAAGCACCGGCGTCCGCGAAACGACCTCGCGTGCAAGCACGACCCATCTAGATAGCTTGTGTACGTATAAACGCGATGCACGTAAGATACGCCGCATATCGGGAATAATATTGCATCGACTGTTTTATCGACCGAGCTACAATCTAAATTTTCTTTTTTCGCGATACGATCCTACGAAAAAAAATATATTAATATATTGTCATTGAAAAAAGAAATTACGATCTTCGAATAACCTCGACGTTCGTTCGAACTTCATTAAATAATTGTAACGGGACGAAAGTATTTAAAAAAACAAATGCAAACAATTATTTATGAAATAACGAATTTGTGAAAATGTTTATTGTTTAGAAAATTGAAATTGGTTTCGCGGAATATTCATGATTAGAAATGTTAATTGACACGGGGCGCCGCAGTTTTTCGCCATTAAAATTTTTTTAATGCTTGTCATTCCGAGGTGGGTCGGGGGCAATTGGGCCCTGCGAGAGATCGTTAACTGGTACACTCTCTCTCTCTCTCTCTCTCTCTATTTCACTCTCGAGAGGGGAGGGGTGGTTTATTATACGAGCAAGCAAAAGCATTCGATCGATAATTTCGTTTCGTTCACCACGCTCGGGCATTGCAACGGAAGTTCCTGGAAGAGATTTGCATTCCCCTGGAGAACTGCGTCGTGAGCTCTCGTGTATTATAGCGCACACGCTTCGCCGTACGATCTCTCGGCGAATCGGGCGCCGAGTCGGTAACTTTGCAGGACGATAGGAAACAGAGAAAGAGAGAGAGAGAGAGAGAGAGAGAGAGAGGGAGGGAGAGAGCGAGAGAGAAAGACGAGACCAGGGGTTGGGGCGAGCGTGTGTTGCGAACGTTTCGAAAGGGGTGGTTTTTTTCTGTATGTGTGTGTCTGTGTGTCTGTCTTTTTTCTTTCTTTTTTCATGACGAGGTGGGGCGTTCACCAGAGCGTGGGACGTTCGCGGGGATGTTGTAGGCACACGGAGGGTTGCTCGCTCCCTTGTGCCTCGGCGCAGTCGCAAACTCGTCGTGCCCTCGTGTGTATACATATATATATATATATATATATATACGTAACTATAAGTCTTGACGTGCACCTACCCCCTCGGGAGGGCGCTCACGACGTGTACCCTACGCCGAAGAACTCCCCCACACGCTACTCAGTCTCAATCGGACTCTGGTGGTTGCCGGATCCTCCGGGGGTCGAACTTGGCGAACTACGGAGACGTACGTTTCTTTATTTTACTGTTTTTTTTTTTTTTTTTCATTTTTCTTTTTCTCTCTCACTCTGTCTTCGAACAAGCTCATTCGCTTCTGTGCCAATTCGTTTCGACTTGGGAGAAAAAACGGGAAAAACGAACGTCCGAGGAAACAGGAAGGAGGAAGAAGAAGGAAAACGAAGACACGTCCGAGAAGTCCGAAGAAGTTCGAACGAACGAACTACCCCCGCGCAAAAAATTTCTTATATTTCTTTTTTCTTTTTTTTTTTTTTCGTTTTTTCTTTGTTTTTCGTCAACGACGCTACGACTCGTAAACTTTGTAGTTCGTAGATTCGTACTTCGCGACATATTTGTCGAACAACGTTTTTTTTGCTCTCGTAAAGTGTACGTGTTCGCGACAACGACCAGTTTTTGTCCAGTCGCGATAATTCGATAATCGAAATATCAAATTTTTGTCTTTTTTTCCACGTTCTCGGTGAATTTTCGTCGCGATCGTCGATAATGTTCTCGGCCAATTGTTTATTAGATCATTTTTTTCGCGACGCGTGAAAAGTCCTCTACGTCGTTCGGGGTTCGAAGAGCCGCGGTAATTCTCGTCAAAACGTCGACAAAGAGGGGAAAATTTCGAAAATCGTCGCCAATAGCGACCTCATATATATTTCTGTCTTTTCTTTTCGCTTTGCTTTTAATTTCTGCACTTTAGAGAGAGAGAGAGAGAGAGAGATTTTTTGAATCGTAATCGTCGCGGTCGTCGGGCAGGCCGAAAAACCGAAACGAAGCGGGGAATTGTACGAGGCCGGAAGGGCGAACCGACGAATCACGATACACACCGCGGGGCAGGATAGCGAGTCGCGCGCTCGTTTTCCAACCAAGGCGGACGAGAGAAGAGCGCGCGCGCACACAGACACACACACACACGCACATATATACGCAGACCGGGCCAACACGCACCCGCGACGTTGTGTGTTCGGGTACCGCGGACGTCCGACAGCCAGTTTAGTTAGTGCGCTTCGTGCCGTCGGACACGAAACAGCCCCCTCCGTTACACCATTTTTCATTTACATTCCACGATTTTGTTCTTGCATTCTTTATTTTTTCGGGTTTTTTTTTCTTGGTAATTTTTTCCTTTTTTTTTTGTTTTTCCTCGAAACTTTTTTAAACCTTGACCTTACGGATTGTTTTCGTTTTTTTGGATCTTTTTCCGTTCTCCGCGACATTACTCACCGGTCTCGCGCTTATTTCACAATTTTCGTTCGCGAGACGAGTCGACCGTGTTCCAGATACATCGCTGAAGTGACACGCGCCGCGATTTCGTAAAAAAAATTCACGGTCGTTTCGAAAATTATTTCTATCGTCGATGATTTTTCGTTTCTTTATTTTTTCAAAATCTTTTGGTTTTTTAATTTTGTTGAATTTTATCGAAGAGGATATCGATACGAATGAAAGAGTATTGAAAAATTGTTCATTTTTTGTTTATCGAAAAGTTGAATTATTTTGAAATTTTAATATCGTTTTTTTTTTTTTATATTACGTTCGTAATTTTCTCGCCGGTATCATTCTTCTCTATGTCCTACGTAATGTACAAGACTCTGCAACGCTTTATCTTCTTTCCAAGTATCGGTGAACATCGCGGGTGTAAGAAAAAAAAGAACAAAAAAAAAACGAAAAACGAAAGTCTCTACAAAATGTAAAGAAAAAGGGTTTCCGTCCGCTCGCGGCGAGCACCTTCGGAGCTCCTCGTAAACTTTGGCTTCGGCCTCTCCCTCTCTTTCTCTCTCTCTCTCTCTCTCTCTCCCCCTCTTTCACTGTTTCTCTCTGTCTCTCTCTCTTTCGTCGCAAGGTGAGTTTCGCGCTCGCGGACGAGAACACTCGCGGCGTTTTGCCGCGACGAGCGACGAGCGTCGAGCCCCCGAGATCACTTTCCCCGAGAGAACGTTTGTCTCTCGCGGCGCTGAAACGCCGCAACGTCCCGGGATTGCTCCATCGCGTCTCATCCTCGGACTCTTCTCGTGGGACGAGAGCGAGGGCAAGTGAGAGCCCTACCATCGTCCGAGAGATCGTCCCGAGAGCTACCCTGGAATCTTGACGAGTTCTTCGAATACTTCTTCGACGTACCCTTTTCGCTTTCTCACGAGGGCACCCAGTCGCCCGGTCTGTACTCTACGAATCCTCTTGAGACTACGACCGAAAACCACAGGATTCTCTCTCTCTCTCTCTCTCTTTCTCTCTCTTCGTCTCTGTCTCTCTCTGTCTCTCTCTCTCTGTCTCTCTCTCTCCTGTCTTACGGTTTCTACGTCTGTTTGTCTGTATGTGTTTAACCGCGCGAGGACCGAGACGAGAAACGCAATGACAAATACAACGAGCTTCGTTCGAGGATGAATGACGTTGGCACAAAACTACGATCGGTTTGGAATTTCGAAAACAAAAATTGTTCAACAAACTATTCGAATTTTCTTTCAACAATTTTTGTTTCCAACATTTGTGTCTTTTGTTCGAATTGTTCGTAAGATCTTAAGTGTTGATTCGATTTAAAAAATTTGAACGTTTATTTAAATATCGATAATCGATAATAATCGAAAAAATCAGTTGATCGATTAATGCGAAAAAAATGATTGAAATGTTTGAATATAAAAATAGAGAATTTTGTTGATTATTACGATGTTGCCGAGGTACGTTGGTTCTGGCGGGTCTTGGCACTGGAAGAATTCACAGATGTGCAATATATATAATCGTGGATCTTGCAATGCCATCACTTGCTTGATGCCGATTCAGCGAGATATAGCGCGAAATTTTCGACGATTTCTACGTTGACATTTCTCATCGTCGTCGTTAACGTCTTTTGATTAACGTACGGAAATATTCTCGTACTTTATTAGAGAATAAAGCAAAAGACAAATGAAAAAAAGAACAAAATAAATAATATATATATATATAAGTATGTATATATCATTCAATAAATAGAACCATAATCGATTTGATGTAAAAGTGAAAAATTCGTCGTTGACGCCCAATAAATATGATTTCACGCCATGTCGTCGCCAAATTCCACCGATTTATGTCATTTTTTAACCATTCCACCACGACGTTACGAAACGCCTCGTCAGTTGATAAACGCGAACTGAAAGGGAAAGAAGACGGAAATAACAAAAAAACCCGACCGACGAATATATTCGAGGGTACTAAAATTAAACCGTGCGTCCACGAGGATTAAAATCGACGTTGAATTAAATCGATTCGTACGCGATTTCGTATTTTCGAGTAAATTTTGCGAGCTCAGCGAATTTGCTTCCAGAACGATCATAAAGTGTCAAAGTCCGGCAACGTTCGACTCCGAACGAACCGGTCACCGCGAGATTCGTGCCAAGTCGCGCCATGCGATTTTTGCCGCACGTGCGCGAGGCACGAAATGTCTACGTTGCTTGAGTGAATATAAAAAAAATAAAAAACGAAAAAAAATAAAATAAAAAAAAACCAGCACGAAATCGAGACGGAAGATATGTGCAGCCTACGGGCGCCCATATTTTCACGGAGTCGTGCACCTGTCGCAGATAACGTGACTAGGCAGGACACGCGTTAGGGGCTCGGGCCACACGGGCGTGCTGCGACGACGGCGTCCATAACGTATTAACACACACGCTATAGGTACGTCGACACAAGCGTAGAGAACATTGAATCATTATACGTTCTATAGTTTACGTGCTTCACCATTTTTCTTCCTTTCTTCCTTTTCTCACTTCCTTCCAACATTTCCTTTCTCGCGTCGTTCCTCGCACGTTGACCCACGCGACTTCCCGCCGTCTCGTTCACTGTCGTCTTATAATCAGTGTTTTCTTTTTTTTATAAATCCGAGAACGGTGTATGAAAACGTTCAATTATATAATTCTGTAGGCTATAAAAGGAAAATAAAAATAAAATAAAAGAGAATTAATTGTAAGTGTATATGTATACGGAAATTCGTACACAACGAGCACGAGGGAATATACTAGGATGCTCTCTATAGATAGAAATGAATGAGACGCACCACGCGGCGCTCGACAATGCTTCGCAAACGGAGGACAAACGCGCGTATATATCTCTGTATCATTGGTGTTTCGAAGCCTCCGACTAACTCGCGAATTAATTAAGCACCTCGTGACGCAATATTTCGAATTACCTCGGTCGAGAATTTCCTGGAAAACGCGATACGTATGAATTAAATTACGAGATAAAATTCTCGTAATATAAAGATGCAAAGTTGTGTATTCGTAATCAAATTTTAGCGTGCGAAATTGAATACGTGGTAACATTTTCACGCAACATTAATAAAAAGAATCAAGATAAAATAACAATTTTCTATATATAAATAAAAATTTCTAATTAAATTGTAATACAATTTAAATTCGAAGTAAAAAGACGATAGAATAAAAAATATTCTTCTTCACTGACTTAAACTTTTTATAAAATCTTAATTTAATCATTTATTATGATATTAATTCGAAGAGATTCTCTCGAAATTATTTCTGAGATAGACGCTAGTATGTTTCTCGAGAAAGTAAATTTAACTCGAAACGATTCTACCAACCGGAAGTTCCAGATACGAGCAGGTAAAGGACTTGCGCGCGAAGATTGTCCCAGATGATGATGAGCGTCGCTCGGCGCGCGACGTTATGCCTCGAAGCTTCTCGAGCTGTATTACAGCATATATATATATATACATCTATATATATATATATATAAGTAGCTAGAAACCTGATGATGGGACGTATCATACCGAGAAATTAGTTCCGTAGCGGGTAGCAGAGATGAAGGGCTCTCGGGTAACAGAGTTGCCCTACCTACTACCTGGTAGTCAATTTAGTATGATCGCCGTCGATGGGAACCGGCGCGGGAGCTACGCGAGAAGATTTCCTGCCGCCAATCATTCGTCCCTCTCTCTCTCTTCAACGTCGTCGACGACCGCCGTAGAATCGAGAGTTTCTTCGAGGCATGCATCTCGTCAATTTTATCAAATCGAAAGAACGAAAATACGTTTCTCTTACCGCTCGCGCGAACGTACCAATATCATTTTGTTCTACACAATTCAAACAAAAATAAACAATAAATTCAAACTCGTTGCAATTTCTGGATATGTAAAAAAAAACCGATAAATCATTTTCCCATCAATAAACTCGAATTATTCATTTTTCACTGAAAACTCCATCCCTCGATCCAACCAATCGTCGATAATATTCAACGTAGGAGTAAAAAAAAACAGCTGCAATAACAATAAAATGTTATTCACACTTAATGACGTCTCGTTCGAAATCGATCGTTCGCCTTGTCTCCCTAATCGATCTTGAAACGACCACAACACGTTCGCGCTCCGAGTCACCCTGCCCTCTCTCTCTCTCTCTCTCTCTTGCCATCCATAATATATTCCCTCTTGCAGTGAATTGCAAAATGGCCGGTAGGCGTAAAACCTCGAGATCGAACATCAGAGATATCGGTCCCGCGGGAGAAGCTCGCGTGGAAAGGGTTTCGATCGTCGAGTTCGTAAACTCGGAGGGTTGGAGGAAGCCGAATAACACCCTCGCCGCTACGTGGCATATATAGAACCGACGTTGAATGCCGCAACGCACGCGTTTGTTCACGCTACCTACATATACATATTTATGTATATATATATATATATATACATATTTATGTATATATATATATATATATATATATATATATATATATATATATTTATTGTATAAAGATATAGATATATCGAGGGCCACGCTCGGCCGCGATAACGGAACCGGAAGCTCGCGGGGCTCGAGGTATTTATCGAGCGCGTTGCCATGCCAGCCCCACGTGTACAACACGGGGGTTTTATATACGTTCAACAAACGCGCTCCGACGCCATTGATCATCTACACGTAAATTCGCGTGCCCACCTGTGCCCACCTGCGGGTTCGCGGGTGTCGACGATCCAAGCTTCGTTTTTATTTTTATTTTATTATGCATCGTGTATGTGTTTATATATATATATATATATATATTTGCACGTATACGTATCTTCCACTTTCAGGCTTCCACTTTATCGTTCTACACAAACACAGTGGCAACACGCGCGCGTAGAACATCGCTGCTCTGTTATTATTCATATGTATACTCGCTGAATAATCGAGAAGGATGACCGGTTAGGGAGGTCGTCGCAACCCCATTTCCTTCCTCCGCAACCCCCTCGTACCCGGATGCGATGTGGTAATGACTCCGGCCCAGCGCAACACACACACCCTCTCTACCCCCTTCCTCGTCACGTCAGTCGCATTTTTTTTTGTAGACCCGCCACTTCGAGCATTATAATTGTACGTTGGTTTTTGTTTTTCTTTTCGTACTTATAACTTATATGTATAACGTTCGGCGAGTCAGAGTCGAAAATTAGAAGTCGGGAAGTAATGACGTTTTTTCTTCTTCTTCTTCTTCTTATCATGAATTCGATCGTATTAGTCAAGGGTTGAAATTGAAGGGATGGAACATTCACGACGATCTGTACGTAATTGTTTTCCTTTTTTCTTATCACGATAAATACGACGGAGCTCGTAACAGAGCCGATTATGCAACGAGTGGGTCGAGACGTTATCGAGTTTTATCGTTTTATGGGCGAATTAATGCGAAATTGTGGCATTCTGAGATATATACTCGATTATGAAAGAATTATGAAATTAATCTATCGAGAGGAAATAAAAAATAATAATTTTCTGAATATATTAATAATAAAAAAAATCAGCTGGAACGTCGTAACGATTTCCGCAAATGGGAAGTGACGTGATCGCGCGAGCGTCGATCGGTGCGAATAAACGTGGCGAAATTCAAATCGACTCAGGTCACTTCCTACATAAAATAGGGATTGAGCGCGATTGTCCGAGAGTGTCTGGCAATGTTCGCTATTCACAAACGAAAATCGTTGCGAACGCGTCCCTGTACCGGCCGTCACAATGACTGATCGTTGTTCCGGCAATCGCGTGAATTTTTCTATACGACACGCCGGGCGCGCTCAAAGATCTCAGAACGCGATTTGCAATTTTATTATTGATGTTTTCGTATATATATATATATTTTGTTTCTTTTTTTTATTACCGTTATTATTAGATCATTGTCATGCGAGATATTTCAAACTGTCGGACGATTGTCATCGTTGTAAATTTCACAAAAGTTTGTATCACGTTTGGAAAATAAAATGAAGGATTTTTTTTTTTTCGGCGAATCATAAATTGCTGGAATATTTGTTCGAATCGATGAAATTTGTTTAATCCCGATGGAATTCTTTTTCAGTATTAAAAGCGACGTAATGAATCCAGACGAAGTGTCCTTGAGGGAAAATGGAGTTCAAACGAGTTACGAGACCACGCGTCCGTACTTCCGGTAAGCGTTTGCTCGCTGTGGTCTCCTGACCTGGCGCGCAGCACTACGCCTTTCTGGCCTTTCATTCATTCTTCGAGCGAAGGCTCTCTCCCTTTTCCTCTCGAGCACACGGAGCACGCGTTCGTTATACGATTGTCGAGAATCTCTATCTGTCTTTCACTCGTATCTCTCTCTCTCTCTCTCTCTCACTCGTATCTCGTTCCACGAACGAGCAATAAATGAGCTGATTTTTTTTTTACTCCAGGTGTTATTACGTGTCGGTGCACGTGAGAGCACTTCTTTGATAAATAACTGACGTGATTTAGATTTAAGAGTCGCGTGTAACAACGCGATCTGAGAATGGCTATAAAACTTTTATTGTTCCTCGATCGTTTTGTTGGAAAGTTGTTTTCTTTTTTTTTTCCTTCCTTAAGACTAACATAACACATTATAAACGTTGTTCTTCGAGTTCGTAAAATTCACGAGATGCGAATCTCGATTTAATTATTCATCGTGTAAAAGAAAATTAACCAGATGAATAAAGAATAATTGGGAAAAGATTGTCTTAAACAAATTTCCCTAAGAGACGTGAGATTTTCCTACGAGACGCGCGCATTTGGCACACGATTCTCGTGTAATCTTTCTTCCTCGCGTTATGCAGTGAAAATAACTAACTCACTGCCAGGATTGGATAAACGGGTACTCTCGTACATACGAGTGGTCGCCAACGGCGAGAGGGTACTTTAATAAGGCCGAGAGCGAGAGAGAGAGAAAGAGAGAGAGAGAGAGAGAGACCCGGAGGTCAACCCTTCGACGTTTCGCGTAGCCTCGTAATACGTACCAGGCCAAAAGGACAAGCCACGAGGAAAAATCAACTCGAACCTTTCGCTCGTTCCCAACAACTTTCTCTGCTTTCACCGATGTGGGAATCGGCATTAGGGCGGCAAAACGATCGTTAACTAAAAAGCTAAGAAAGCGAGCCGAAATAGACGGTAGAGAGACTATCCACGGGACGATACGACTCTTCGAGGAGATTGCTGCTTCGTCACTGTGTGCGCTACATCCGTATCCACGTAAATGCATAAAATAGCTCGCGCGTTTATGGGTCTCTTTCTCTCTCTCTCTCTCTCTCTCGGCATATTCGCTATCTTTAATGACATGTATCTATACATATATACATATATATATATACGAATCTAGTCTTTACGAGTCAAAGGATCGACGCGAATTTCCCACACCGTTTATTCTTCACGTAAGTTCCGAAGCCTTCATTAACGAACGAGCGCACGATTGACTCGTGAAAAATTTAACTCGACTATTATTCATACATTAATTTATTATACACTCGCCCATCATCGGAAAACTCTAGTTTCCAATCGAAAACGTCGTATCTGTGCCACTCGATACGACGATAATAAATGAAATAGCTATGGATATATCTGTTCTATCTATTCCTTGTATATATATATATATATATATATATATATGCGTGTAGGTATAGGGATGTAGTGTCGTGATGTATATAGGTTATACGTAAGAATCGATATAACCACGTATACTTTTATATATAGATGCGCAGGTATAGATAGTTTCGAAAGAAATCGTTGGCTTACGGAAAAAAGGCCATCAATCATTTCGCACACACAAAGATACGTATATACGTGTATATATGTGTATATATATACATATATATATATATATAAACAGATAGCCTTGATAAAGTTGGGTGCGCGCACCCCCGTCTCGTCGACGAAGAGACTGCCCTCTCCGCCCTTCACCACCGCCGGAATCCTCGAATTTGGCCACGATATATCTCACAGATGTCTTGCCAATTTATTTATGCTCGACGGTCTTCGTGAATCGATGAAACATCGTAAATGACGAAGCAATACCGCGTACGAAGTACGCTACAAAATTAATCAATTCGGTGGGTTCTCCAATTTTTATTAGTAAGTTTTTTCTGTTTTTTTTTTCGCAGTCTATTGTAAGTTTCCTGAGAATTTATCGTGAAATGTGGGCATTGAATACGAATATGAAATTGAACGTATCGATCGATCATTAAAAAAAATAATAAATGTCTTTAAATTAGATTTGAAAGAATTTTAATCTTTTCTTAATTAGATTTTTTAAAGAAATCTCAACCGAATGACTGAGCGAAATATATGTAAGCCCAGCAAAGCGATATATTTCACGCTTGTCACGAACGATAAATTGTCCTGCATGTATTTGCTTTGCAGTTAATCGAAGTGCGTCGGTGGGTGACAAATGCACGAAGGAGGAATTCCCCAGAGACGTATCGCGGGGGTGTTCGAGCAAAGTAATTCTCGGACTCGTTGGCCGAGTGTTTTCCTCGATAGTTTCGATCGCGAGTGTATAGAAACGCGATAGACCAAAAGAGAGAGAGAGAGAGAGAGAGATAGAGAGAGAGAGAACTATAGAACTATAGACTTTCGTAAAAACCAGAAATAACATGTACACATTATTCTCACGTAACTGTATGTACAGTGCCACGAACAAACTGCGAAAGGCCATCGACGTTGCGATGAGCAAACGGAAACGTCAAACTCGCGTCCAATGAACGTCTCGAAGAGACGTCCGAGAGAGGAAAAAAGGCGAAAAAAATATATATACATATATAAAAAAAAGTAAAGTTCCAGGCCTCGTTCCTCGTCTTCGTCGTTGTCGTCAAGTTACTCGAGAACATTTTCGCTCGATCGATCACACACACACAGACATACGCACACAGAGACGACCTGCGGTATAGTCCGAGTCGAGCTTTAGGATAAAACGCTCCGTCTTGAGCTCTACCTTCGTTTCTGCGCTTTGATGATGTGGCGCTTTCACCCTCTAGCCCCTCAGCCCTTCGCTCACTCTCTCTCTCCCTCTCCGTCTTTCTCTTTCACACACCGTGAACGGTCTTTTCCTACGTGTTCGAGCTTCACGTTCGATCTCCAGCCCCCTTTCGAATTTCTGCCGTCTCACGCCATATAGACCGTGATAAGGGTTGTTTTCTCATTACGTATATATGTATTCAAGGCACATACGTCCTAATTGTCAGAAGGAAACGAGAGGCAAAGGCTCTCGTGTGGGCATAGAGAATGAGCTGTACGGTGATTGGCAATTGGCGTTCAGTCATTGGCAGGCACTGGCGCGATTGTTTCGCAACGGGATGCATTCGGCTATGCCAATCACTGTACTTTTCTTCTCACCCGGACTTGGCTCGAACACCGTACCGTTCGACTCGACCGGGTACAGGTGCGTGTGTACTCGTAAACCTCTCGTACCGATCGAGCCCCGTGTGCTGCATAATTTCGCAAACTTCTGGCTCTCGCCACCCTCCTCGCTTTCTACGCTGCGTTAATTCCGCAAGAGGGGCGGGAGGAGAACGAGAAAGGGGTGAATCGCGAGTGTCGGCGTCTCAACCCTTTCCGAGCTCGGGGCGACTGGGATCATTACGATCATCGCCGTTCGAATCGCGGCGAGGCCCAAATTGCACGAGAGGCGAATATTTCAACCCCACGATATTATTTTAAACGTCAAGGGTAGGTAGTAGCGCTCGTCGTTTCTCAGGTTTTTTCTTTATCGTTGAATAATTTTCTTTACGATCGACGATAAAAGATAGCAATAATTTTTTATATTGGAATGAATAAAAAAAAAACCAGGTGAAAACAAAATGAGAAAAATCGTGTCGATCGATACGACGTAAAAACAAAAATAAGGGTGGCTTTTAGACGGGGTTCGAACCAGATACGTTATTTCGATAAACTTCTATTTTTCTTATCGTTAAGGACGTACTGTTGCTTGAATAATTCAAGTTCGCGAGATAAGCTCGATGATGCATGTTTCATTCCAAATTGATCAATTTAATCGACGTCCCTAGTTCAACCTTGTTAAACAACAAACGTATCTATATTATCGAATGATTGCGAGGGGACCGTGCGACAGGGAAGAGAATTGCGAGAAAAAAAAGGAAAAAAGCGAGATATACTCGCGCGCGTATTAATACTCGTTGCTGGTACACACCGTGGCCTAAGCGCAAGAACACACACATACACGCGTACCCACATACGTATATATATATAGACGAAAGCGAGCACTTTCCTAGCTACGAGTTACCACCAAGAGTGGTACGCCTTACAGTACATTTAACGTTTATACACATACCATGCGCCCCATCATGTACGGGCAAACTATTGATCCGTGAGTAGTCACGCGATTCCCTCGTAGAACGCCACTCAAGCCTTTCTTTTTTCATCGTGGTTTTTTTCCTTACCCTCTCTGAATCCGAGCGTTTCAACCCCTCAACCTCCTCGAGCGAACCTCCCTCGTCGTGCTGCGCTGCCGGTCACTGCCGCGACAGTGCTGACTTTTGTTAGGCATATTGTACACATAGTCGAAGTTTCTTCGCGTGGCCCACCCCATCCGTGACTATGCCTCCTGTATATATATATATATATCTATATATACGTATTCTATATCTATATCTATATCTCCATATATATATATATATATATATATATTACGTATAGTACGGAGACGTCGTGTACGATATATATGTGTATAACGCAAAAGGTAACTCGCCCTTCGCCGCCGATCCCCGCGACATAACAACGGCTACCTACGGCACCCTCGACAAAACTAACCCCTGAACAATTTTCTCTTCTTTAATTTTGTAATTCTTTTTCTTTTTCATTATTATTTCGCGACGCAGATACGACGAAAACAAATTATCCACCGTCTAATTTGTCGCGGTTATACCGAGAAATGTGCGGGAAAGAAAATTGCCGGGGTTGAAAGTCAACTCATCGGGCAACGGAAAAAAACCAGAGGGTTTTCTGGGTTATGGTTGCAGTTATCACCGTCTGTACCCAAGAACACGTAGTTTATTTTCCGTCTGGTTGCATCCCTCGGATATAAAACGATACTCGGTCGCAAGTATAGCGAGATGGCGAGGCCGGAGACAGTGACGGAGGGCGAGGGTTGGGAATCGAGAGGTACAGGGGATGATAAAACGCACGCGGTCACCGCGATCCAATTAGGCCTCTAGCCGGGGCAAACAGGAAGCGCAACGGCGGATGATTGTGGACAGAGAGCTGAGAGAGAAAGAGCGGGAAAGCATGCGGGGTAGTTCATGTTAAGGGGTGAGAAGAAGGGGGCTGGTTGATGGTGACGACGAGGGAAGGATGAGCCAGGAGGGATGAACGAAAGGGATGGAGACGGAGTGGCCTCAGGGCAATATCAGCCCAGGAATAACCTCGCCTTTATTTCATCCCTCTTTCACCCCACTCTCTCTATCTCTCTCTTTTTCTCCCTCTCTTTCTATCTCTCTCTCTCTCTCTATATATATATATATATAGAGAGATCATATATGTCATATATATATGCTGTGTCATATATATATGACACAGCATATAGCCCAGCCAAACCGTAGAGCGTATACACCAGTTCGTTGTCGTTCTCGTTCGCCACCCACCACCACCATCACCATCAGCCACCCTTAACTCACTCCATTTCCCTCGCTTTTATCACCTGCCATCACCACCTAGCGGCCACCAAGAGACGGGCTCGCGCTCGCTCGCTTCGGGGGTGCTTTCTCGCGAAGAACGCCGAGGCAGCCCGGGGGCTCTACACACGAGCCACACGTATGTACAAACATAAACGCACACAATTAGAGCAGATACACATACACGGCGCGCCTGCTTCGTAAGGCCTTATCGGTAATGGTCCTATTTTTGGAATCTCCGCCCATTCTTCGCGTGACCCACCTCTACACGAGGCATCTTATAACATCGTACCATGCACGTATACAAGGGGACTTAATATACCACTAAGGAACGAAGAACAGGGAGGCATATATACCACAAGTCGCTGCTTCACCGGCGCCCATCGTTTATACGCGTTTGAAATTAGTCTTGGCACAGTCATTGGCATATCGAAGAAAACTTCGTAACGAAACTCGTATCGCATTATGTGCAATTTCGAGATAATTCGATTCTTCGTTATCATCTGACAACGTGGAACCTGCTTTTAGCCCCTTTTTTAACCCCTTTCCATCGGTAAAACGAGAATCGCGATCGGCTATAAATTTGGTCAAGAACGAAGCCAACGAACGCTCGATGTTTCCAAAACCGTGGTATTCGTTACGAGAATCGAGTTGATCATTCGCTAAGTGGCCAATGACTGTGCTCTTGCCCGTTTCGACGGATCTACGTAGAACGAGCGAGTGGCGTGCTAAGCGAAGAGTTGAATCGAGCCAACTTCGTTCGTATCTCGCGAGAGACGAGGAAAGGCGAGCCGGAGGGAAAGAAGGGCGCAGCTTTCCTCGATCGAGAGAAAGGGAGGAGGGCTTGGTGGCGTCCTGTCGGAGAATGACGCAGGCTAAAACCACGTGGTACCGAGAGTCCAGGCTGTTCCCAGCTACGAAGTCGATCTTGATACCTGACGAGATTGAAGCGGGGGACTCGTTGCTTCGTTTCGACGACGAAACACACACGCCCATGTCGCCTAACCCACCAGAAAAAAAATGAACATAAAGCCACCCCTGAGCTATAAGCCCCCCGTCCCCATCCACTTCGCTCGTCGTTTATCTCCTTCCGATGACTTTTTTCTTTTTTTTATTCATGCTTTTAGAAAAAAACAACCCGCGCGAAGATTTCCTGAAATTCTTAGAAATATTAACAGCGACGAAACCACCGAGAGTTTCGATCGCGCCCGAGCTTTCTTACGACTAAAGTTACAAATTCGTTTCTCTCCTCTCTCTCTCTCTCTCGTTCTATATGCACTTACACCGTTAATGGATGCAATTATATATATATATATATAGCCTGGGTTACAGCCGCTACCACAATCCTGCTTTGGTAATGCCTCGCCGGGGGTTGGGCAGCGAGAGGTTGATACGTTTGGTTGGCGTGACTTGGCGCTTCGACGATCGATATAGAGAGACAGGGGTTGGGGGATGGGGGTTGAAGCTTTCCCTGCCTCGGTTCAACCAGCAAGCGTTCGCAGGTCACGAGAGAATATTATTACCCGTGCGCGCTTTTTTTTTCTTTTTTTTTTTTTTTTTCTTTCTTCTTTTTATATTTCTTTACTCGTTCTATATGTCTATAATATACGAATACGCGGTTATAGTCTTTTCTTCAACACCGCTATTTGATCATTATTATTTTTTCCTACGTACGTGTGCTCGTTTACGCGTGAAACTGGACATTCGGGCTCGTAAATGCTCGGCGTGAAAAGTAACGACGACGGCGATCGAACACGGGGGAAACGAGTAAATGAGCGAAAGTCCTTATTAACGCGCAAATGCGAAAGAAAGCCTTCGATTTTTTTTTTGTTGTTTTTCTTACGACGCACATAAATATAAGATTTTTTTTTGTTCGTACGCACAACGATATCTTTTTCTAGGGCTCGTTGTGAAAACGATCGAAGTGCCGTGGCTCTTTCGCATCTTTTTGTTACGTTCGTGCGTGCTTTCTCTCCTCCCCCCCCGCTTCCGCCACCCCCGACTACGTCGCACCACCCTAACGCGAGTCACGCAATAATCACAGCCAACCCTCGCGCGAGCTCGATGGCGCGGTATCGGTCTTTCGCGCACGATTTAATTTCACCGTTAACACACGAAGAAGAGAGAGAGAGAGAGAGAGAGAGAGAGAGAGAAAGAGGCCGAGACAAGGGAGCGAAAGGTACCGAGACCATTTCTCCTCATTATTTTTTCGCTCGTAGTTACACATTTTTTTTTCTCCCCTCGTTTCGTATTTTTCTTTCTTTCTTCCTTGCTTTCTTTTCTCGTTCCTCGAACGCTGTTTTCCCGGCCCTTTTACGGTAACCGCGCGAGCGCGCTATTACGGTAGCGAGTTTGTTAATGAAAATTAAAAATCTTTGACTTTCTCCTCCTTCTCCTTTGTTTTCGTCGTTGTTTTTTATGTTTTTTCCCTTCACGATCGCGATGAACCAGCTTGCTGGAATAATTTTGTTCTCGAGACATAGAGCGTTCGCTCGTTTGGTCTTTGGCCACCGCACTCTCGGCAAGTCGATATTTTTCATTCGTGCAACGCCGTTGCGATGTACACGAGAGACGTTGGTTCCGGTGTATGTGTGGCGCTCGTGTAATTGGTCTCGGGGTTATTCGGGGACGACGGAAGAGGAAGGGCACACGCGAGAAGGAAGTGTTTGCCGCGCGCGCACCGCCTTGGGAACGGAAAAAAAGGAGAGAAAAAAAGAAGAAGAAACAGAAAAAAATATATGAAATAAAGTAAAAAAAAAAAAAAAGAAAAGGAAAGAAAAATGGGGGAACTCGAAGAGAGTCCGCGAGGACGAAGCTCTCCGTCTTTCTCTCGTCATTCTTGTCGCGGGTATTTGCGCGCGCCTGTGTGTGCTCACATAAAAATGTGCGGTACCGGGAAAAAGGGAGAGCGTTACGTAGCCAAACGCCATATGCTTGTGCCCAGTCATTCCCTCACGCTTTCCCGCTATATTTTCTTGTCGCTTAGTTATTACTTGGCGTACCTGCTATTTGTTTTTCCTATTTTTTTTATTTTCTTTTCTTTTGCTTTGAAACATTTTATTTTTGTCATTCTTCTTTTCGCGGTATTCGAGGTACGTGGGGAAAAAGAAAGAGAGAGAGAGCGAGAGGAACGAAGTATCTCTCTGTGGCAGGTCTCGTTAGGTGCCAGTTTACCTCGAGGCAGAGGGGTATAACTTTTCACCCTCCTCAACCTCTCACTCGTTTACTCTTTCTCGTTCGCGCTACTTCTCTCTCTTCGTTCTTCTCCTGTATATTTTCGCACCCGTATGTATGTTTATCCTTACACATCGGCATGAGAGAGTCGTGCGCCAGTTGTCGACTTTTACCAACAGGAGAGAGAGAGAGAGAGAGAGAGAGAGAGAGAGAGAGAGAGAGAGAGAGAATGGAAGGCGAAGGAGACCGAAGTGCACACTTTCCCGCGTCAATTTTCGCTCTCGCGCTACGTACACAGATACCCGGGTAAAATGCCGTACTTGGAGCGGCGGTTTCTACTCATCGCCGTAGGGCGACAAAAAGCCACGGCGCCGTTGAATCGTCTCGAATACTCGCCGATACGTAACTACCCTTAAGTGACTTGACCATTTCGCGCTTCGACATCGCGCGCCGCTCGTTATGGCTCCCCGATATCTATGTATACGCAATGTTACGTACGTGACCGATCGATTTTATCACGCTGAGACGTACGAGGTGATCGGCAAAGAGGGGTTGGGGGAGAATCAAGATCGTGCGAGATCGCGATTTAGTCGTTAGCGAGGGTCAGGTCTTCCTGAGAGCGTGAGATTCGAACTCTCTCTCTCTCTCTTGGACGGATCGAAAAAATCATCGACACGCTCGAGGCTTCACCGATCGTGAAACTTGACCGATAAATCGAAGGAAACTTCGACCTCTCGTACGAAAAACGATAAACGCGTCGTAGTTTCGCGAATCGCTTTATCGTCGAATTTCATCGATTACAATTTTAATCGATCGTATTATCGTCTCACGATCCCAATCGTTTCGATGAACGTGCGTCATGTAATTAGCCAATTCGTTAGTTGCCCCTTTCTTTTTGTACCGCAGATGCAACGATTACTAATGAGATTCGAAGGAAACCGTGCGAGGGAGAGTCGGGTTGGTAAAATTTTTACAAATTGAATTAAAACGTTAGGACATAAAACTATTCTACCGGATGTTGTTACAAACGGTCGTGCCGATTTCGAAAAATCGGTATTTTTCGTCGTCGATCTTTAGTCGAAAATTTTCGTTAATAAGAGAGAAATTTTTGGATTTTATCGTTCACTACTCGACGACTCTGTCGCGTTTCGCTGGTATAATCCTCGATGCGGCCACTGCAACAGAAAAGAACAAAAAAACAAGAGACAAGGAGGAGGCAGGGTGGAGGTCTCGAGGTTTTGCGGTGGACAGACCGCGTGCAACACGGGACGGACGCGAGGCGTGACGCCCACCTGTCCTGACGCAGCCTTCGAGGATCGCTCGCACTCCGATACTTTTCAGTCTTTCCGGGTGGTTACTGTCCTATATATATTACCCATATATATATATATATATATAACATGGCGTCGGCGACCACCGAAACGTCGCGCGTCAGTGCTGAAGAGCCTGCTGCTATACGAAACGTTCTTTGTCCGAGTTGCGTTTCCTGCGGCACGAAAATGGTTGCCCGACCGAGAGTCCTCACGATCCTCGCGTCCCTCGAACACGCACTACGTCGCGATCCAAAAACCCAAAGACGCCAACTTTTTACCGCGCGATCGAAAGCAAATAAAAAAGTTTCGATTAAAATCCCGTCTATAATTAAATAATTCTCGTTCAATTTCCCACTCCTAATTTACGAATAATCGTAACGTAGAGAAAAGTACGCGAGAGAGATACCCTTCGAGTACGTTTCGGAGTCCGCATTGCGGAGAAAAAGTGTTTTCTCGCTCTGATATTATCCTTGACCAATCGGCCACAGGGATCTTTCGCGCTTATTTCGAAAGCGTCATTTTCTACATATCTATATATTTATACATATATATACATACATATATATATATATATATATAGATATATATTTTTTAGTCTATATGTGCGAAGCACGCGACGCAGCGTACACGTAAAAGCACCCACGAACCGTAGTTATAAGCTGTACTACCCAGTACGCGCGTGCTTCGAAGTCTACGATCGTTGCGCGAAGAGGGACGCCGAAGTTTAACATCGTTCAAAAGAGAAGGAGAGGGTGACGAAGGAAGGGAGGTAGCGAGCTTTTTGCCTCGCCTATTATATACAGTAAAACGCCCTGGTGCGGTATACTTCAGTAACAGGGTACCGGGAACCCGCTATCTGCATGCTGATGCACCGACGAAGGAACGTATATACGCGATTGCGATGTGTTAAGGGGGATTGTCGCGAGGGTTGCCGTCGATAAAGGTGTGTGTCGGGCGAAGTTTGTAAAAACCTTTCTTTTCAACGAAACCTTCGGTAAGATTGAAAATTTAACGAAACGTTGTCAGTTATCGAGTCTCGATCTTCGAATTTTCTCATCGGGTAAATTTCATGGTTTCGGGGAGGTTTTTTTTTAAAGGGTTGATATCGAGAAAATTTGAAAGAAGTTGTAAAAAATGGTTTTTTTTTATGGGTTTATACTGGCTTGACCGCGAGTTGTATATAGAGTAACGTCGTTGTGGCGAAACACACGTAAGCGTCCGACTACCGGTCGCCGATTTCAACGGCTCGTAGGATCAGCCGCCGTTTCCCGCCGCATTGCTGGCGCAGCGCCCTGACCTCAAAACACAGCGGACTCGCACCGATCGATAGAAAACTTCCTTCCTACCGTTTCTACAACCCCTCCGGGCTCTATCGTTCTCTCTCTCTCTCTCTTTCTCTTTCTCTTTCTGGTTTTGCCGTCGCGCACACACCACGTGTACACGCCTACGTAGGTGAAACGTCACTGTGAGGTCAACGGCACAGTGATTGGCCGGTACGAGGCGAAACTTTTAAGAAAGTACGGAAAAATTTGGTCGCGAGCGAATATCGACGTACAGGCTGAATCGATCGGCCAACGATCCTCGGGATCGAGATAAATCATCGGGGAATCGAGAGAGAAACGAGTTTTATAACCGACGATTTTTTTTTTATTTTTTTTTTGCTTGTTTTGTTTTTTTATTCGCCACGATTCACGGCGATTTCGTACGAGAATATTCGTAGGCACGTCCGTAGATACTTCCACGCAAATCGCCCACGCGAAACGCTCGTACGATATTTCGAACGAAATCTGTCGTGGGATTTAAGAAATAAAAATATAAAATAAAAATAATAAGAGAAATTACGATAATATTGATCGACGGTCGAAAGATCGAACGCCGAAGCGAGAAAGTGATGGACGACCACTTTCGAGGTCCCGAGGCGCGGGAAACTCCGGCCTCTGGCTACTTCCGCTCTCTCGAGCGAGCTTTTATGTCGATCTCGACGACGGATGCGCAATCGCGCGACTTCCAACTCTCTCGTCTTTTCGAAACGAGACAACAAAAGTTCGCGGTGTTTGCGAAGTAGGACGTGAAAGATTCGTTGCTTTTTTGTTTTCAATCTTATTGTTCGATTTGATTTTATCATCGTTGTCGTTAATACGCGAAGCTCGATTACGAGAATATTGCGAGACGAATTTTTCTGACATTTTCGTACTAATTCGTTTCTTTGCCTTTTGTCTTTCTCTCTCATATTCGTTGCGACCGACAGACGTCACTTTTAATATAGCTGTATATCCGTGTGTCTTTTCGTATATGAATGTGTATATAACTATAGTATGGCTAGTAGGCTAATGCGGTTGGCATTTAAATGACGAGGGACGATCCGAGAGAGCCGAGGGGCGAAGCAGCCAAACGCGACGAAGCCCTTTCCGGTCTGTCTCCCTCCCTTTCGTCCCCCTCGTCGCTATACCCGCCAAGGGACTGTCAGGATGAACCTGTAATTTGTAACCTTCGAACAGTGCCCTCGTTTCGTTCCATTTCACCTTTTTCTCCAACCCCTCCTTTTTCTTTTTTATTCAGCTGCAAAATTATTCGTACGCTCTCTCTCGCTGTTTATCGAACCATTTTCCAGTCGAAGGTTACGAAAATAATCGACATACACGAATATACTTGGATAAAACGTTGATTAAAATAATCGAATCCTATAAAAAGAGAAAAAGGAAAAATATGAATTTTATAACGTGAAAATGGTTTCAACGCCGCGAGAGAAAACGGTGAAAAGAAAAAGTATAGGCGATACTGTTAGTAGGTGAACACGTAGCGAAATTATCAACCGCATGGTACACGTCTAGGTCAAGATATCCACGGCGGAGGTCTCGATTACTTCTCGATCGCGGTCGGATCGAGTCACGGCGGCGTACGAAACATCGAAAAATAGATACACGACCCACTTACGAGCCACGGTATCGTTGATACGTTGATGCTATTTTAATTATGATGGTCCGTATAAGCTACGTGTGTCGTGGTATAAGAGAAGAAAAATACATCACCGGTATAGTAACGAGCTAATGAGCAATTCGGAGGGTGAGAGTTTCGCGCGATTTAATAGTCGCGAGTCTCCTTTCGATTCACCTCCTCGCTGAACCCTCGCGCAATAAACTTCGTTTTCCATACGCCTAATGAATTCTCAACGATGCAACGACCTACAGAAATCTCGTATCGCACGGGGAGAGAGTGAAATTTGCCGTTACTTTTCGAAGAAATAATACAAATTTGTAAATTAAAGAAAAATAAAAGTAGTCGAAATTTCCAATATTTTTTCTACGAAATCGAGTAAAATTGGAAGTATTTCGAGTTTCGTCGCGGTTAGAATTCGTGAGTAATTCCATTCTAAGGACGAAGAGGCTTCTTTCGTTACGAGGAGAACGGAATCGGTGATGTACCTTCGCGTTCCGCCTGGTACCAACTTCGACCTGTAACCAATGCAACGGGAAAAAATGGGCAAAAAAACGAAGAAAAAAAAGGAAACGCTTCGCACAACCGGAAAAAGGAGAACGTTCGACCGTTGATACATCTTTTTTTTTAATCCAGAAATAGAACGAGACGAATGCACTCTCTATCTTCGACATTCGGTCTTTTCCGCTATATCACTGCGACTTTCGCCCCGGAATAATAATCTTTCTGGATCGATAGTTTCGCTCTAGGTCTCTCTACGAACACACTGTCCCGTTGTCTTTACCACCGGAACGATAAGCCCACTAATGCTCAATATTCAATCTCTTCTCGCTTGTTTCATTCGACCCATTCGTAAATCGCTAGAGATAATGAGAGGCAGGCGGTTAATTTTAATCCGACGAAAAAAAAATTGTGAGAGGGATTCGAGGTGAATAGAAAAATGATACGAGAGCGAGGAGCACGCTTCTCGTGTTCGCCGAAGCACCCTTCCTCTTCCTCGCTCATACGGGCATACATACGTACCGGGAGATTAATTTTAATTAATGCACGGCGGCCCGTGCTCACCTCGCCTCGACTCGTATGCCCTTATACCACGTGATACGCCGTGTCGTGCGGCTAATTGTGCTCGAGAAAACCCGCGCTTTCGTCTCAGGGCACAATAAAGCGAGTAAAGTTTCGGAGGGGAGGGGGTTAGTGCGGACTCAAGCACGGTCTAAGAAGGCGATACATATATATATATATAAATTTTGAAAACAAGGTAGGCTAATTCTTCGTTCTCATTTCCTCCTTACGCGTCTTTACACACGCGTTCGCTTTCAAAAGGTAGACGAGAGTGAGTGAGAGAGAGAGAGAGAGGGAGAGAGATCGAGAAGGCACGAGGTGAGATATAGATGGTTCGGTGGGAAAGGTGACAAGAGGTGAGAGAGACGCGCCAGTTGCGACAGAGTGGTCGAGTTCGGGGCGCCAGTTGGACGAGTCGAGATCGAGAACGATACGCCCGGTGCCACTCGTACATAATCCATACGGACAAAACATATATAGTTTGCGCATAGACCAACACAGTTGCGAACTCCAATACGCAGTGCACGATGTTTGCTCTTACGTGGTAAAATAAAACAAAAAAGAAAAAAAAAGGAAAAAACAAAATGACTTTTCCGCGAATTAGTACGCCTTCGCGTTCTCCCGGGGACTTTTACGTGTATATATATGTCTCCCCCTCTTTTTTTTAAATTTACGACGCTGTTTTTCATGCAGAATTTTTTTCTTTTTTTTTTTTCGTCGCAATTTATTTATTTTCTATAGTAACCGGTGCATGGATAAAATAAAGAAATATATATATTTTCGAAGGTTTGTCTCTTTGTCGTTTTGCACGAAATCGAGATACGCGTGATAAACCTCGCGGAGAGCTTTTATAATCCGTAGATCGGCCTCGATTCTACGAGAACTCGCCACCGACCTTTCACGATCGCGAGCCTCGTAATCCTTGTATGTACGAGATGTATAATAGTCGTTTATATATATATATATAGATACGTGATGTAGTGTGCGCGAAGTATATCGGTGGCATTTACTGTAGCGCTCTCTTCGTGCACTGTGGTCGGGCCACCACCGCCGCAACTACCGCCTATGTGGCTCGGGCGCACATAGAGCTCTCTCTCTATCTCGACGTCCACCCTTCTATTCCTATTAGTTTCTTTTTCACGAGACCACTGAAGAGAACGACCGCGCGGCTGGAGAACCCGACCGAGAGATAGATAGAAAACGCAAGGGATATCAGATACGGCAAACCGGTTCAAGGATACGCAAACTCTCTATATATGTATATATATATTTGTATATATATATATTTATATATATATATGTATATATATATGTATATATATGTATATAAATACGCGTCGTTTCCGGATATACAGAACATCGCGTATATAGCCATCCCGCGAGGCCATACACGTGGATACCTACTCGGAGATTTTCTTGCAGTATGAATATCATGCCCACGTGTTTTCGTGTACGGCATGTATAATGTACACACGTATCGTTTGTGCGAAAGGGAAAAATACTCGTCTCGCCCACCAGTTATTGACCACTCGGGATCGCTACTCGCGGGTCAATAATCGGAAAAACACAGGTACTATCGCAGCGGTAACGATTTTTCTTCTTCTGTAGATTGCGAATAAGACATTGTTATTTCTGGTTTTTGACAATTTTTCAAGAGAATGTGGGAAATGTATGAAAATTCGCAGGTTTTTCGATTTTGAAACTGATACGTTGCTACAAATTAGGACTTGGAACGTGTATGGGTGAGAACGAAAATTCGACCTTTCGACGTAACCTATGACCCGGAAGTGGATCGAGAGTTTAAGGAAATCGAATTTTTGTTTCTTACAAAAAGACATTTCGTACATTTAATGTAAGCTCGTCTTATTTTCATTTTCCGGCTAAAAGCTCGAAACAACAGAAATCACGCGGTCGACAAATTGCAACGAATCAATGTTCTACAAAACTGTATAATTTCTAACTTGCGTCAGAAGGTTCCTGCGCAACGAGAGTACAACATCCTGATCGTTGGATTGAACGAATTTGCTCGATCTTTCATCTTTTGACAAGAAAGAAAGAGAGAGAGAGAGAGTTAAGTAGAATTGGCCAGAGAGCGCGATCCCGGGTCCAAGGCAGCGGAGAGAGCGTTCTCTCTCGTGGCGCCGTGAGCGCTAATGATCAGTATCGAGTAAGATCCCGTTACGGTGTTCATCGTTCGTTCGTTCTCGCCCCCTCATCATCGCACCGAGATACAGTCTATAACGATGTGGTACACTCTCCGCTTCACTGACGTGTCCACACATTAATACGTACCACTCTTCTTCCGTTTCTTCATCCTCTCCCTTTCAACTCTCTGCTTTCACCTCTTCCTCCTGTGTTTTTCTCTGTCCCTCCACCGCTTTTTTTCTCTGCATTCATGGAACGATCGGGGACACGGCGAAATCGTCAAACCTCGATTCTCTTGTTTATTTCACTGCTGCGGTCTCTCTCTCTCTCTCTCTCTCTCTCTCTCTACTTTACGTATATGTATATATACATATCTATGTATACCCGCGGAAACCGACTTCCGAATACTCTCTAGCGGCCGCGACTCACCTTAATTATTATTCGAATGGCTCTTTGCGCTGTGAGAAGGGAAACGTCCAATTATACGATCTTTTTTCTTCTCCTCTCCTCGTCGTCCTACGTCGGCCGTAGCAACGAGAAACCTCTTTACCGATTGAAATTCGGTCTTTGCGGTAAACTCCTCGAGTAAACTAATACCGATGTAGAAAAAATCTCCGTGACGAGACCTTTCAAACGTAACCAGGTAGTACACGAAAAATTCTACTCACTCTCAGCAATGTTTTCTTTTATCTTGTGGTCAAAACTCCGTACGAACCGTTAATTTTTTTTTGTCCTTTCCCCAGAATCATTAAACATCGGACAGAATTAAAAGAAAAAGAAAAAAAAACCCCTCGGTCTCTAAGATCCTAGCGATTCCTAATTACGAATATAAATATATATAAATATTTACAGAAAGTCTATCGTAAGCGAAAATACTCGTACAAAGTAGACCGAACTTCGTGCCACACGAAGACGACGGAACTCTCCGGAACTCCAGCCGGTATCAACTCGTGTCCCCGTCTTGGTGGTTTGATGTTTCAAACACGAAACGTTCCTTCGTTGCATGCATCGTTTCCAACGATTAATTAGAAATAATTAGTAGGTAATTTTCTCTCCATCTTTCTACCTATTTCTTTTTTTCTTCCTTCTCGTCCCTCCTTCTTTCCTTCTTCTTTTTCCTCATCCATCGCATATATATAGTAAATAAACATACCTATATGTATATATATATATATATATATAGAGGCAGTTCCGTCTTTATCTCCGGCATGCTGCATCCTCGAGCACGTTCTAACGGTGAAGGCGCTCACGTGTACCTATACATAGTTATACGTTCATGCAACGTCGGAGAGTCGAGGTTATGCACATGCATTGTTTCCAATTCACGTAAATATATATATATATATAGTTATATGTCTGTGTGTATATATATAGAGGAAAATTATATGGACGTCTTCAGTCGGCTGATTGTTTTATTTCGCCCAGAGGGACCAGCTCTCGTTCGCTCATGGTTACACAAAGCATATTTATTCCCCGGATCTTGCAGCAACGTATTTTTCTTTTTCCTCGGACTGATCTAGCGGCAGAAGCCTCGATATAGACTCGTACCTCGTTCCTCGGTTTAATACCAGACTTTTTGCCGACTCTCTCTATCTCTCTCTCTCTCTTATGCACACACAATGCGATTATTTCCAGCTAATACTCGCCAATTTGCCAATTAATTAATTACGACGTACGCCTTTCTTTGCTCGCATACCGAGAGCGAGTCGCGTGTACGAGTTTACGAGACAAATGCATTGTTAAAGTTTACGATCGTCTCGACGAGGGACAGATGAGAATCTTGAAAATCGTTACAACGCGAATAAACTACTTTTTTCCGTTTTTGTTTTTCTTGCTGCCGAGAGGGAACGTTTTACAAATATCGGACTGTCGTTAATCTTAAATTTCATTTTAATGCTAATTACGTTTTTTTCTGTTAAAATTTATGTCGATCGTTGTTGTTTCCAGTGAGATTTCGGGAAATGGGCCTTGTCGAACGCGAGGCCGAGATGCAAGGCATGCAGGATTCACCGAGACCAGGAAGATCGAGGGATCTCTTCGGTGTGCAACTCGAGGTGAGCGACCCCGCTTCTACATCACTTTACGTTACCAGTTCGATCTAAACCGCGACTAACGTACACACCTATACATCCTCGAGTCCATAGAACACGAGGAAGAGAGAAGAGCGATCATTCCGTGTATTATTCACGCCATCAACATTACGAACGTTTCGAGCGATCGGACCTCCCGAAGCTTTATTTTTTCAGGACACACGAACGGGTACCTAGCCAAGCGCAAATGTACTCTCGCACTCGATAATGTCTCTCGAACGTCATGTCGCGTGCTCATCATTGTACGTATAGGGGGGGTTGAAATCGCAACCCCTTTGCCACCGTGTATAATTCCGCAATGAATAATAGTCGACAAGCGATAAGAGACCGAAGGACGAATCGTCGAGACCTTTTACAAACGTTAAAAAGAAGAAAAAAAAAACCGATAGGAGACAGGTACGCAAATACCGCGAAGCGACAAAACACCAGATTAATCGTTGGATAAAACAACTGTAGTTGCACGAGATACGAGTTTCGCGCGTGTACGTTCCAATCGATGATTTGCCAAAGGCACGTATTAAACGCATCGAGCATGTTGTACCTACATGACGACGGAACGTAAGCGTCAAACATGCGCTGGTTCGAGTGCTCACCGTTCGTACAGTGAGAGCTACAATGCTGCGGTCATTTCGCATCGACTCGAGTTCGCACACACACACACACATACATACACATAATAACATATAGAGAAGACTCGTGGCTTGCATGTTTCGCCGCGTGTGTATGCCCGTGGCATGTAATACTTACGTATAGTTATAATGCAAACGAGTATGCGAGTGTCTCGTTATAGTGGGCCAGTGAGAGGGCCGCGACCCAGAAACTTGGGAACGCCGACGACTATACGGAGTTACAACGATATTATTGTAGCTGTCCTGGAGTGCTAGCTTGCATACGCGAATAGGACATATCGACGTTGTCTCAAAGCCATAGGTGAGATAAATACTCGTGGCCATAGAAGAGCGCAATTCTGAAATCGAAAGAAAGTAGACTCGGTCGTTTGACTCTCGATCCCTCGTGGCACTCGTTCGATCATACGAACGTGCGAATGATTATTGCACTTTCTACGCGACCGCGACGAATTTCAAATAGAAGGGATCAAAATCGAATAAAAGTCTGATATTAGTTCCGATCTGAGAGGCTTTTTTGTCCTCTTTACGTGGGACTTTCCGTTATATTCATTGGAAAATAAAATTGACGGTTCTGAAATGGAAACGTGGCTCGACGAATCGATAAAGACTTCATCGTTGGTCAATCTTGTGGTTTGTAAGGCGAATCGCACGGGCCACCTGATCGATTCCCATCGATCAAATCCCGATGAGACCCGCTGTACTCGTTCGACGGCGTGCTTCGAGTTTCGCAATATCATACGTTCGACTTCCATATTAGAACTAATCGTTGTGAGAGAGCGAATAGACGCATCTCGCTCGGTCGATTTAACTGGAAATTTGTAACGTAGTGTGTTATAAATTAGACGGGGGACGAAATTACGTCTTCGTAGTTGCGTCTGTAAACGTGGGTCGTTCGTGAAATCCTCGTAGGCCGACGTTGTGATATAGCGATGTTGTACATCTGGTCACCGCGGTGTGTCTCGAGCCTTTGCGAAACGACATTTAATCACACGGTAAAAATCTCATTCTTCACGCGCGCTCCTTTGTATCATCGTCGTTCTTGCGAATCAAATTAGCCAACGATACGAACATAAAAGAAACGAAAAATGGAACGAAGATAACGTTAAATGGGACCAAGGTGAATTCGAAGGAACGCGTCAGAAATATCGCTGTTCGTGCGATAATAAACGAGTAAAACGAGGATGAGGAGATGAAAAAAGAAGTGAGAAAAACGATTTACTCGTATTTCGCAATGGTATCGTAAAGACTAGCGAGCGCGGGCGCGCGCACGAGTCTATCGGTCATCGTGGAAATCTAGTTACGGCTCCGTGCACTCGGACGGTTTCACTTTCGTGCTAATAACGTTGAATTATTATAATAGCAGCGCGAGTGTGTGCGCGCGCGCGGTTGGGCACGCGTACGTAGCACCGGCGCATGTGCAGCTCCGTCAAACGCGTCTGACGCGCCGAGCGCGCATGCTCTCGGGTGAGTCTAGTCCTCGCGCATGCGCTGCTGCGATTTCGCAGCGTGCAACGACGCGCAAGCCTCCACGGTGGTTGAGAAACACCATTTCGCTCATCGCTTTGAACTTCCAGCAGGTAGATGATGATGATGATGATGATGATGATGATGATGACTATTCATCATCGTAGCTGGAAGTCCTCGCGCGTTTGTCGAGTACCCTCCGGATCAACGAAGGATGAAACACCGTGGAAGTCGCCGATGGGTCGAACGTCTTCGTGTTTTCTTCCTTCGACTTCCATTGTGCTGGGTCAGCAACAGGAAGGCAAAATTGACCGCAACAAACTTTTATATTCCTCTATACTCGCTCGCTGCGCATTCCCTCCTCCGTTCTGCTGCTGGAGATGCATTCTTCCTCTTACTTCTCTCTCCCTGTTCTTCTTCTTCTTCTTCTTCTTCTTCTTCTTCTTCTTCTTCTTCTTCTTCTTCTTCTTCCGTGTTGCTCGAGAAGCGAGAACAGAGGGAAGAAGGCTTAAGCCTCGGTACATTGAGACGGGAGAAGCACAACACCGCCGCGAGGATTCGTTCCCACGGATTATCGTACACATATTGTAACATAACACATAGGTGTACATATATATATATAATATATAGATAAACAACATAGAGAAGGCGAGCGAGAGTACCTACTCGGATGAATCTTTTCCTAGCCACACGAGAGCTGTTATAGCAAAATGCATGCTATACGCGTTTCTGTAGATATGAAAGCTGATGTAATTTAGCACTCTCGAATACATACATATATATATACATATAAATGCAACGAAGAAGGTCGCACACCCGCACTGCGACACGTAGACATCATGTACTGTAATAATGACGCAACGCAAGGCGATATAATTACGTCTGCTTCACGTATCGATGAATCAGCCAGGTTAATAAACTCAACTCGATCTCCGTGTCTACAAACAGGAGAGGAAAAAAAAACTCGCTTTTATACGTATCTTGCGAAATATATTCCTTTCACAAATTTTTATCAATCTCCACGATAAAAACGTCGCGACCGTTAAAACAGGTTACCACGCTTCCAAATTTCTGCGATAACGGTACAACATGGTACAAAAGTATGACGGACGTTTCCGATAATACGAGGCGTGCGTTTCATCCGTGACACAGACGGTTAACCGCAGGACGGCGTTTACATAGACACGGCCCAGATGCATTAGAACTCTGGTTCATTATGCGGTGCAACGAACATTCCGGATCGGTGAAACGACGGAGGAAATCGGTATAGCGGGGTAAGATGATTCTACGGGCGAGTAAAGTTCCGTACGTCCCGCGGGCTGAATGGATCGCAACGGCCTTGCCCATCTGTATATCGCGATATATATATATATATATATATATATATATATATATATATACGTGTATTTAGGTTTACGTTTGCGTTAATGCACCTTCGTCGCTTCGATGCGCCACCGAGAGAGCTATAACGTTAAACTGGTTACGGGGATTTCTGGCGTGACGCGCCAATTCGCCCGTGTCGTCGTAACGCGATGGGGGTGACTACGAACCCCGATACGACGTGGATATTCCAGTGCAATTGTTGTCACGGGCTATTTATCTCTCGACTGCCGAATGCCGCGTGTCGCCTGTAACCTATTTCTAGAAGATCAAGAATTTTTCCGGTAAGACGGGAACAGAGAGGACGACGATTAATTCGATAATCGACATCGAGAAAAATTTGATCGGCGACGACGTAGTATGCGATCGAGTATGCGATTGATAAGTGACGTAGATTGCATCATTGTCCGAGAAGGACGGAGAGGGGGGGAAATTATCAAATTTTTTAAAACAATGAAGAAAAAAGACAAAAATTATTCGCGTTTTGTAAAAAATCGGGATCGATTCTCGATAGAGTTACGAGAGTTCGGGAGTCAATATTTGGTTGACTTTGGATCTGCGGACAGTTCGAAGTCGCGGAGGGTTTGTTTAAATAAACGATGCAAATTTGTACTTGATTTCTCTCTTCTTCCTGGGACTTTTTTTTGTTTCTTCGTCTCTCTTTCTATTTTCACGAGGTTCTCCGCAGCATCTCGCTTCGATCATTTCTCCCGCTTACGTAACTCACCTTCTTCGCCTTTCGGCTATTCTCTTTATTCCTATACCTCGTTTTGCTCTCGTGTCTGGTCCATACGTCCCTCGACGTTGTTTTACGTCTTAATTATAAGTTTACGAGAGGCGAAGGCGGCGGCGGCGTTTGCTTTCTTCGTTCGAGATCGGTATAGACCCGGAGCTTCGCTCGACACGACTACATCCTACTTTTCACGAGGTGAAGTAGATTATGTTGCGATGCGGATTGCTCGGTTACGTCGTGCTGGCGTAACGTTCGATGGACCGTGCAGCGAAGATCGATAATGACACGAACGATTGAATTTTCCTCGATTAATTCAATCCTACGTTCGATCGAATCGCACGATAAAAAACGAAATAATCCTTTATCGATTGAAATTCTCATAAAAATTTGTTTATCCTAAATTACGGTCTAACAACGGGTTGGGGTATGTCGCACCCCGCTCGATAATTCTTAAAACTTATCAAGCTAAAATTTAACGTTGATCAATTTTTTTTTTAATACTAAAATTTCATTTGTTTCAAAAACGCTCTGATTTTCAGTTGGGGGTATGTCACACCCCAATCAATAATTCCAATAGATTATCGAGAGAATATTTTTCATTGATTCAATGTCCGTGCACCCGAATTATTCGCAGTTCGAGATTCGCGCGCGAAAAATTCCGCAAGCACCGTTGAATCGGCGAATCGACTCGTTCCAACCGCAAAATGCACCACCGGCTCGTATAATAACGCGCAAACCGTGTTTGGAACCGCGAGTATAATAGATAGGGACGAGAAGATACGGTAAAGACGAAATAGGATTCCTCTTTCATCCTCGATCATATCTTGGCTGGCGCGCGTTGCAATGGATTTCCATAATCTCGCAATAATAAGTCGTATAATCGTCTCGGGTGAGACGTAGAGCTTGGGTCCGCAACGGCTTTTCAGCCGCAATTATACTCTCTCGACGTTCACGAACATCTTCTTCTTTTTTTTAACGTCACGGAGGAACAATTAAACAACAACAACAACAACAACAACAACAAAAGATTTATTCCTTTATTCGTTGTTTATGTTTGTCGAATTTCCAACGTTGATGGAACTTTTCGTATCATCCGACATTTCGACGTCGCGCATCGTCTCTTCCTCGCCCCGTGATACCGATTCTTATCAGCGCGAGCAGGAAAGTGAATTTTACACCATTGACCGCTCATTAAAGCGAACGTATTACAACATTTATCGCGTGCTTGTGCCATTCTCGAAAGTTATTCTCGTCTTTTTTCTCTTATTCTTCTCTCGACTCTCGGCACGCTGCCGAACGTCTCTCGCTCGAGGCGCGCATGCATGACCGAAGCGACGGGGTCTCTCTCTCTTTCCCTCTCGTGGGTACGCACGAGGTTCGAGCACTGTGAAAATATCCCGGGTGAATTCTCAGCTAATCACTCGGGTGTTTACAAATTTTACCTTCGTAACGAATTAACGTTCGTTATAAAGAAACAAATTATAATTTTGTAATTTTTTTTTGTCAGTGTTGAAAAAAACTTCATCTTTCGCATAATTAAATATTCCGCAGTATTGGGCAAATTTGTGTAATAGTTCGAAAGGTAACGCTGTTCGTATCGTTCCTCTGTGAGAAAAAATTCTAACTATGAACGATGAGATTTAAGGGTGGTTTGTACGGTCGGTAAGTTACCGTGAGTCGGTAAGGGAGAACTCTTTGGGCCAACTGTTGGTAAACATGTTCGCTGTAAAAGATTCAACGTCTACGATACGTGACGAACGAAGGTACTGGATCGACGAGAGCGATGGGAGAAATATGAAATCCTGGAGCGAGCGAAATTACCGACGAACGGCAATTTTTCGAAACTCGAATTTCGTAACGAAGAAACTTTCGAAGAAGTTTCTGAAAAGCTTTCGACCGGGGCATTTGAATAACCAACAATTATAACGTCTTCGTTTCAATCAAGAAAGTTTCTATTTTCTCCGTTGCCAATGTTCCAGGTGACCTCGCTCTTGCTCGAGGGAGAGAGACGCAAACTTGCGGTTCTTCAGCGCGAGCTCCAAGTGGCGCTCGCCGAGGGAGGAAGCGTCAAAGTCAAGGAGAAACAGAGACAGGAACTACTTCACGCCATATCGTAAGTTATAACGAAACTTCTTGATGAACTTTTGATTAATTAATTTCCAACTTCTGCTATCTATCTATCTATCTTTCTCTATCTCTCTCTCTTTCTCTATCTCTGTCTCTCTCTCTCTCTCACTCTCACTTTCCGCTCGAGACTGCGGTTTGGAATATTCATCTCGAAAATTTAATCATGAATAATGCAATTGAAATAACAGCGTTATTAAAAACGATAGAGACGTATTAGTACCTCTTTCACGAATTAACGTTAAAATCCTTTCATCAACGAATTTTTCAACCAACGAATCGAGTGTTAATCGACGAATTATTATTCGAGTTAAGAAAGAATAAAAACGAAGGAAAAAAAACCATTCCGCGCTCGCTAATGAACGTCGCGCGACTCGCGTTTGACCTCGTTGAGCTGAAACAACCAAACGGCTCAAAATTATTCGCCAAAAGTATTCGGTAAATCTGGTCCAACGTAGCTCGTTAAATTTTCGCAATTTTCGACTTTGCGACGGAAAGCCAAAGCGCGCAATAACGTCAACCCTGGAACGAGCTTAACGGTACGCTGCACAACGACTCCGTCGTAGAACGAATAAATTTAATTCACACAGCGCGCTCGTGGAATCTCGGTGTGGCGGAGAACTAGGGGGTTGGAGGGGGAGAGGGGTGGGTCGGTTACTGTAGTACACGAGAGAACGATGATATCGTTTCGTGTGCCTCTGGCATTCCCACCCCGCGATGGTTACCCGGAACGGACGAAAAGTCCTCGCGAATTCGCATTTGGCCACGGGGTTGAGAAACGCGATATATTTTTGCCAAGTTAAACCGAGAAGAGCGAATAATCGCGACTATACGTATCGCTGTCGTGAATTTACAAGGTTGTTTGCCTAACCGGTTGCACAACGCGTGATTATATCGCGTTGAAACTTTTGCCGGATTTCCGTCGTGAATAACGTGTTTTTTTTTTGGTTTTTATTTTTTTTTGTTTTTTATTTTTCCAGTTGAACTAGTTGGAAACGATCGAGGCAATAAATCGGTGGTTAATATTTAACACTGGAAATTTTCCACCGCGCGCGATGAATTCGACGTTGTTTTGTTTGTTCGTGTCTGTCTCGAGGGATAAAAATCAGGAATATTTTTCAAGGGTGGATGGAGTAATTTTTCGTTCTTCTTTTTATCGCAAGGGTGGTTAGAGATGTAAATATTGAAATTTTGTTGGAAACGACGTAAACCGGGTTACGTAAACTGTGTGTTTCAGAAAAATTCAAGGTCAACACGAACAACTCGACAAGGAGTACAGAATTCACGCCGCGGGCGTTCTTCTGTGCAATACACGGGGCTCGGGCAAGGTAAGCATATTCGCATCCGTTTTGCATTCGTGACCGTGTTTTCCATCGGCTGGTGGAAACTGTAATATCCCGTTGTCGTAAATTATTAGAGCTTGGCCGTGGTTATTTATCACGGGATAAGAATTACAACGAAATTGGTTCTCGGCATAAAATAAACGTCGTCTAACGTTTATTCGAGCGACCCTTAAAAATCATCCCGTCGACGAAATATATTTTTCATCCTCCGTCCGTCATTCCCATTTCTAACCATGAAATTTAAGCGTTTTACTGTTAAATGGTAAAAACAGCGAACAGCGCGAATAAAAAGTAATGCGAGAAAAAGGACGATGAGGAAAAGTGTCGAGAAGACGAAAAAAAAACAGAAATCTATATTTCTAGGACGACGGAAGAAAGATTCGACAAGATGGTTCATAAATGAAACAAAAAGGAGAAAAAGAGGTTAGTCGATACTTCCCAGCTCGACGAGAAGCACTTCTCCGCCATCGACCTCTTCCCGAAGAGCGAACGAATCGAATACTGGAAAAACACAGTGTCGGATAACGCCCGAGGGGTGGAACAAAAAAAATATATCGCGTTACCGATCGAATCGAATAGCTGCGAGAGGGCCGCGAGCCACGACGAGATCGTCAGAAGGACGTCGTCGGTCCTTAAGCTGAAAAGAATCGAGTCGATCCTCTTCCCTTTTTACGTTCCGTCTCGTTCCTCGTTTCTATCGCGGTCCACCACCCTTAGTTTTCACGATAGTTCGCCGCCAGGCACCGACTTCGATTCCCTCCACGTACGCTAGTCCGGATGGAGCTTGAGAGATGCATTAACGGTGTCCAATTACCCTTCGGTCGAGAGGTCACGAACGCAACCCCCCGACGCGTAATTGCCCGATCGACCATGCGGGTATTTACCCTCTCACCCTCGTCCCCTCGAAGAAACCTCGACGCGTTACGACGTATTCGACACTACGAGAAACGATTTAAATAAGGGTTGAAATTGTAGAAAAACTGGTTGAAAATTTGTCCACCTTAAGATCGTTGCTTAAAAATATTGGGGTAAATAGATATTAATCAATATTTTACTAGTGGTTACGGTATATTTCGTAAATGTACTGGCAAAAGGAAAACGTAGGTTACCGCACTCGTTTATTAAATATTAATTTTCAAAGTTTATGTCAACGTTGGCTCAATCGCGTTGGTTCTATGGGGCGACGTCGTTCCCATTTCAGTTTTTCGCTTATAACTTCCATGCTTGTAAAGAAAGTGACACGAAGAACGAATATTGTGTACAGGATAGTGTACAGAGTAATATTCTCAAAAAAAAGACAGCTCACCGAGCTAATCAATGAGAAAGTATGAAAAACATGGGACCCGTTTACAAAAAAGTTACGTTTATTTTGGTGTGTCTATTGAAAAGTGGCAACGTCATAACTATTAGATAGCAGAAACAATCGAAGACCTAACGCTGAAGATACCGACCGGCATCATACGCACGGAAGACAGCTGCCAATCTGCGATGTCACTGCGTTGCCAAAGCTCGAGTCTATTTCAATAGGATTTTTAATAATCGAAAATTAATTTCCTGATAATCCTAACTCCTTCAAACAAACACACATGTCAATAATAATTACGATTATCAACCACACACTTGAAAATTTTCATCATCAGTATTTTCCTATCACAAGTCGGTATTGGTGACGTCACACAATGTATTAACATATAAATTTCGTACCTTTTCCCACCCTTTAGAAAGGATTTAGCAACGACCTTAATAACAAAAAAAAACCAAAAAAACAAAACAAGAACACAACCCTCGAGTCTAATGAAATTATGAACGAATATAGTAGCCAATTGGCGCATCGAGCTTGATCGCAAAATCTTATCCACCCTCAAATTCAACCGAAAGTACCCCACAATGAAGATCGCTACGTCGTGAAACGAGGGCTTTGGCACGACCGCCATGGGATTCCACGATGTGGCTCGAAATATTCATTAGCCAAAGTAGGTATCCACGAAAATGTTATAATGCGTATAATACAGAGGGGAAGGGGGTTGGTAATAGTAACGAAATGTCGGGTAGCTTTCCAACTGCGGTCGGTGGAAACGCGCTTGTGCACGTCTGACGCAAGTTTGCCCAGGTTCGTGGCAGATCTCCGAGCGCGATGTTAGCTATAACATAACGTAACGGAATTGCACGTAGGGTTGGGAACATCCCCGCTCGTTGCTTTCAATGACCAAGATAACTTTGTGGGACAGTCGGAGCATTAATGGCATCACCGTATACATAACCAACGTTGTACGTGGGCGCGAAGAAAATCCGTCTAGGGAACCAAATATTGGTTGAAATCAAACAATCAATTAGTCGTACCAACTAATTATTAACAGAACCAATTAATTACTTTCGAAATTAATAATTCGCTCGATCGACTCCTTTTCAAGTATATTTACCGATAATATGGACGCTACGAGATACATAGAGCACAACAAAAACGAAGATTTGTAACAGTTTTCATTACCAAAAAAAAAACAACCCTTATTTTCGAATTATCCTGAAGTTTCGTGAAATTTATGTAAGATCTCGTGGCTCGACGAGAATGTTTGTATACGATTCTATTAGTCGTACTCCCGTAACGTTCTTGAAAACTATTTCACTCGGGAACGTAAAGTTTTGATGGCGAGGGTCGCGAGAGAAGAGGTGGGGATGTAAAAGGGTCGCAAGAGAGATTCGCGTTCATCCGGCTTCTATCCCGGGTTGTATTCTCGCAGCTACGAAATACCGAAAATTTCGATGTACGATACACGCGTCGCAACGTGGCCCGGATAGCGAGTCGAGTACACCGATAATATTCAACCCCCCTCGGGGGATGACCGTACGAACGATGTTAAAATGGCTTTCCCAATGGACTACGCCGCTCCATTGTCGTCTCGCTATACACGAACTTGTTCGTGTTCCCGTCGGCTTTTCCTGTTGCGTTCGACTCGTGACAACGGGGATAAATGTAGCGGTGACAATGTAGCCCGGGTGGCCGAGAACTAGAAGGCCATGGGGTTCTTATCAAAATATAATTAAATCGAAGAAAAAAACGGACGAAAGAAGAACAACAAAAATAGAACAATAAAATCGTACGAACTAAAATCGAGCTTATCGGAATTATCGGCACGTTTTCTCCCGTTACGTCCACAAACTGCGTACTTCTATATTCGTGTTAAACGAGACAAACCCCCGATATCGTACTCGACTCGTACATAGGCACGAGATAATTTTTAATTAAAAATTTCAAGACCAAAGTTGGCGTGTTCATGAGGGGTGGTTTTCGTAGGATAGCACGCTGTTCGTGGGCAAACAGGAGAAGCTCTCGTGTACTCACGTTGGTCGACAATTTTGGTGGTTCGCCTCGACTGAAGAAGATACAGCGAAGGGATGAGGATTGGGGGATGGAGGGTTGGAAAGAACCGTGGATATTAGAGGTAGCAGTAAAATTTCAGGAAAATCTAGCGTATGTGCATATCTCCCGTCTGGGTGTACAGCGTGCACGTTGAATTCAGTAGAACTAAGCTGGATCAGGAATATCCCGGATAATTAGGATTGTGTGTGCTTCGCTTACGACGATAAAGAGGAAAAAATGTATCTTTTTTTCTTGTTTTCTTTATTTTCTTTTTTCTCTCGCTCTCTCGCCCGACGAGTCGGAGTAAAGTCTGGCGCGTTTATCCGCCTGTTTATGAGCATATAGTCGCCTAATGGTGGTACTTTAATATGGATCGACGATCAAATTATGAATTTTTCTCCCATCATCCCTTATATCGCAAGAGGGAACACAAGTTCGAAATGAATTTTCACTCGTTTCGTAACGAATGGTAATTTGATGGAATTGGTTATAGAATATTTGAAGCGTTGCAATTTGAATCGTATTTTATCGATAATTCTCTTCGACTTACATTATCATCGGAGGAAAAAAATATGGAAACCCACGTCACAAAATGGGCAGACTTCGATTATGGCCGAGGCTCGTTAATGTTCGAACGTAAATTGTTGTTGAAAATACACGATTCCGTTAAAATGCGAAATTAATTCCGGCTTCGCCGGATCGTGTTATCGGAGAAACACGCGAATAATCCGGCCTCGGTCCAATAATTCGAATTCACTCGCGTTTCTCTGAAACACAGATTTTTTATTAAAAAAAAAAAGAAAAAAAAACAGAGTTTACAGCATTCCGATAATTTTTCACGAACTTTTATGGTCACGTTGAGAGAACACGCCGGGGGCTCTTGACGGTTATATTCACTTTAATCATGAAAATATCAGAACAATTCTCGTCGAGGAAATAATTCAAATGTTATTTTTAACAATAATAAAAAAAAAACCTCTACGCATCGACAATATTGATGCATTTTCCATTTCCGTACGTTATAAAAGAGGAGAGAGAGAGAGAGAGAGAGAGAGAGACAGAGACTTTTCATTTTTCATCGTATAAATTTTCACGATTTTCGTGGTCGCTGTGTAAAATGTAACGTCGCAACAAGAAGCCCGAGGTAAAAAGCTCACTGGCTGTAAATAACGGTAAGCTAACGGTCAGGTGGGGTTGAGGTGGTACAAGGGAAAGAGATGGAGAGGTTGGAAAGGGGTTGGCCCGTGGTGAGTACAGAGGAAAGTGCATCTTGCAATATCCACCGCGGTAAATAAACTTACTTTCGAAAGCTGCGGGGGGCGCTTTAACATTCAGCATGGACAACGTTGGAATAAACATCCCCTAGGGCCAACCCTGCGCCAAACGCTGCGTATTTCACGTGTGCCGCATCGGTTCTCGATTTATCTCGTATATCACACACAATGCGCAAAATGGATTCTAGCAACGAGGATCGAATCGTTGCTTGTCGAAAATGTGAAAGAAAAGAAGAAGAAAAAAAGCGCGGGCGCGCACACACACGTATGAATTTATGATCGTATAACACACATCATGAAGTTAGGGTTATATATGGTGAAAAGTAGACCGGCGATAGGAAGGAAGAGGAAAGGAAGCGAAGAACCGGAAAAAGGGTGGGTCCTTGTCTTCCGTGCTCGGTCGAGCCCAAAGCCTCCGTCGGGTTAAGCCCATCTATTCAAAATTATTACGGTCCGGCTTAACTCGCGCGAATTCAGAACTCTCTCTTGCTTCGAATCCCCGCCGTCCCTCAACGATCTATCCCTTCCTGTGCTTTCACCTCGTGGCGAACCATCGAGTTCACTCCGGCGCTCTCGTTCGAAAATGGAAGGGTAAACGGTGTAAGGGCGAGGGAGGCAAGGAAGGACTGACGAGGGACGGACGAGACGGATGGACGTACTGATAGGGAGATAGGGACGGGAGGGGTGACAGTCCGTCTTAATTGCCTCGTCAAATTCTACCTCCGTCTACTGGAGCACTGGTATTCCAACCAAGACGTATATATATATATATAATATAATATAAAACATCTATAGATATAAAGTCGAGAGGAGCTTCATGGAAACAAGCTTGTGTCATATCGGATCGAAGTGCGGATTATATCGGAATACATCCCGCTCGACAGGGAGAGCGAGAGAGATAGAGAGAGAGAGAGAGAGAGGGGGGGAGTGGAGAGAGTGCCACCCTTAAGAACATCAACGAGGAACGACGAGCGAGAATAAAGCTGTTTAAATCAAGTTTTAACGATTGAATTTTCAGCGTGAAAAGACGATTAAACGAAAATAAAAATGGAGCGAAAAAAGTTTGTAACGAGCCAATTTACGTTGCACGGTGATATATTGGCAATTCGAAAACTCGTAAAATCGTAAATGGCTACGTACTTTTTTGCGATACCTGCGGAGATTTCTGAGCAAAGATTGGTTCGGATTGAGATTTGACCGGGATTAAGCGTGTCTTATTTGAAACATGGTCCTGATCGGGTTAATAATCCGACTCGGAACAAAATAAGAAACAAAATGGCTGAAAAATAAAATGGTCCAGTCTATATGGACTTATTTAGACCCCCTGATCATTAAACTGTTGTTAATTGTCGTAGAAATAAATAAAAAACGCGAAAAAAAGAATTTCAACTTTTTCACCTTCTCTCGGCAATTTTGAAAATGCCAGAAATACAGTAAAATAACGATAATAATATAAAATATTAATAATAATAAATATAATGGGCTATGTTAACCTTCAGAATGAAATTTTTAACAAAAGAATGTGATCGAGCTGGGAAAAAATTGGCCCGCATGTATTGTAGGGTAAAACAAGGCTTTTCCGGTTCATCACGTGCCAACGTATCGAGCGAACGTCAACAAAGCTGTTCGAAACCTCGATCGAAGTATCAATTTTTCAGCGTGAAAAAAGCGATAGAACAATAAAAGCTCGAACCTCCTTCCCTCGTGTATCCATCGTCATTGCGCTCACTATCGCGATAACGAGAGGGGTAGAAAAGCGAATCTGATCGACCGTCGATCAAATTTCAATCGTAATTATCCTCGTGATTTTTCATTCGTTTGAAACTCGACGTTCATTTTCGATCAACTTTGACCTCGTATCGACAGTCGTTTCGCATATTGTCAAATATTGATGTTGTTTAACGGCAGCAAATAATTATTCATTCGACATATAATAAATAAGAATAAAAATAGAAATTATTTAATCAATAAATATACGACGATTATGATTTTATGATAATAATAACGAATCCATCGTCAGCATTCGTTGTCTTGGAATTAATACAGCCAGTCATTCGTTTTCATGTTAGATATATATATAGATATGCCGGATCGTAGAGATAGTCGAGCGAATCCATTGCAGATGGGGTAATATACATTCCGATATCGAGCCACGGTGATCAATCACTCGTGGGTTGTTGGATGCGGTAACGAAGAGGGTATCGAAGAATGGTGCAACGACATTGATTGTATCGGAAAACCGATATGATAACGTACTGCTGCTCGATTACACCATTGTGTCTATGTATATATGTATACATATCTACGTATATATAACTGGCAATGAAAAATTGGGATGAGAATAATTGCCTTCAGCGAGTGGTCCGATATGAGTAAATGGACTGTTCATGAAAACGAACGGAACGCGTTTCATTATTTTCAATTTTCCTATACATTTCCCTGTTTCGATATTTCGATTTCTGGCGGAGTCAATCGAGATCGAAATTCGACCAAAACAAATATACCCTCCGATCAATTAATTTTTTTTCCTTACCGTTAATTAAATCAGAGATAAATTTCTTGTCGTTCATAAATCCTCGATCGTTATCGCAAAAATCATAAATTAATGTTTCCCAAGACCTCGACTGTTTGGTCGACCGGAAGTGAGCGAAAACCGGGTGGTTCTACTGAATATGAATAAGCATCTCGTATAATAAGTATATTCGTCGCAACTCGAGTCGACGGGCCGTTGCCAGAGAGAGAAATAGAGAGAGAGAGAGAGAGAGAGAGAGAGAGAGAGAGAGAGAGAGAGAGAGAGAGCGGACGGGTTACAGCTCACTGGCTCATATGTATACACGTTTTCCCTTCAGCAACCTGGGCGATGTTCCGCACAGGCCAGTGCAGTGATTTTCTCGTCGTGACTCGAGACTCCGGCGCAAACCATCCTCTTCAGCCACTACCAAGTCAGTAGGGGGTAGGGTGGGAGTGGGGTGGATGGTTTGCGACCCGAGGGTGGAAAAGTTTACGAGGGTGGTAGACACTCGCATATTTAGACGCTCGGTGCATAGGGGCGAGAAGAGAGATAGACAGAAGGAGGGGTAGTTGCAGAAATATATATACATGTTTATATATATATATATATATACAGGACAGTAGGAAGCGGAGGCGAACAAGTGACGGCTCGAACGTTGAATGGGGCGCTCACGTGATTCAGACGAAGATGAAGAAAGTCTGGTGTGAGAAGAGTAATATATATATATATAGAGAGATATATGTGTGCTAAGTTTCTGTATAGAAAACGAACAGACGACGTGTTGGACACACCGGAGAAACAGAGACAGAGAGAGAGAGAGAGGGAGAAAGGGTGCTCTGCGCTTCTGGAGCTCGTCCGCCGATGCAACGACGATTTGCTGAGGAGGTGTGTGGAAAAAGGAGGGTTTGAGGCTTTTGCTTGGATGTCGCTGTTTCGCGTCTACTCTCTTCTTATTCTTCTTGTTGTTCGCCAACCGTTCTGTTTCTGTAGGTTCCTACATATATATAACTGTATATACGAATGTGTTTATGTACCCACTCTCGTTGCAGTGTTTACGACTCCGATGTGTTCGCCGGGTGGTTGGTGGGAACGAGGCGCGACTAAGGGACCTAAACGTGCAACGTTTCTTGTATCATGTGTTTTATACAGACATACGTATGTACCTATATATATATATATGTGTGTGTGTGTGAAAAACGTATATATATACGTTTTTCACTATACACCACAGCGTAGTGTGCAATAGTGGCAGTGTATTGGCTGGAAACTTTCCTACGATGGCGATAGAATGTTGACGAATGCGATGAACCGTAAAAAGGTTTGCGAGGAACATATTCGAGTGGCTTGAAAAAGAATCAAAAAAAGATACAAAACAATTTTAAAAAAACCATCCGTTACGTTAGAGTTTCAATAATGGATTACTTTTACACTCGAATAAAATTGTGTCCAACGTTCTTCTTTACGTCGTAGTAATAAATATTGCAGAACTTAGCTCTGATTTCCGAATCAAACGTTATACAGCAGTGACGGAACAAAGTGGGAGCGAGCTGTGCCATTTGTTTATCGCTTTTTGTCCGACGTCGATGGAAACTCTAATGTCGTATTCTCAGCTTTTCTTCTTACGACCCGAAACTTTATTAGTGGATGGTCTTCGGTCGAGATTCTCGTGGAGTATGCACCGTGCCAGGAGCAAGCTGCATGAAAGTTCTTTGTCGCGGGAGTGGGTCGGGCTCTGACCTCAGGCTCCACGGATATCTACTCTCTCGCCTTCCACGAGACATCTTGGATCTCCTCCGTCCTGGCGAAACGCTTTTTCTCTTTTTCTGGCGAAGCTTGCACTTCGCTATAGCAAACGTATGTAGACATATATATATACATATATATATTGAAGAATAGTTCGTGGAACGCTTATTGTCCTGGTACAGAGAGTTCCATACAAACCAGACACGCATACACGGTTACGTATAGTTTCCTTTTCCATTTCCTCTCTCTTCCCTTTAGCTTTTTTTTCAAAATCCTTTTACCATGGCCCCTCTGTCTCCCGTTTTATTTTCTTATTTTCTCTCTACCTCCTTCTCTCTCTTTCTCTACGTACTCGACGATTGCCGGAGCTTTGGACTAACCGCACTTCCGGCAACTTATATTCGTCCTCTCGTTCTTCATTGCGGGCCTAACGAGTTTTTCCCGTTTCGTTCTCACGAGAGAGAATTGGCCCTCTTGGAAATTTTCCCATCCTCTCGCTCTCTCTTTCTCTCTTAACGGTTTTCCCCCTCTTTCCTTCGCGCAATTTTTTTCTGCAACATCCCGAGTGCGATGTTATCGTCGTACCGTTATGAATGGATAAAAAAAAACCAACACCAAAATGATGGAAAACTTTTGACCGTTCTCGTAACATCGTCGCGTAATTGCATTTCCGCCAGCCCCTTTACCTATAGACCGTCGTTTTTTCCTTGGATATTTCGCGAAATAGGGCGTTCTTCATGGGTGTCTGGGGATCGTAATTTTTTCCTTCGATCGCGTCAAATGTGCTCGGCGAACGTTCGATAATAACGAGGATCATCGGATCTCTTTCCTATATATATATATAGGATTATATATATACAGGGTTATATATGTATATATATAACCTAGTGCCTGTCTGGGAATAGGACGTAAAGGGGGTGTGCTCGGTTGAGCCATTTCATGGTTCATCGACGTTACCTCAAAGCCTCGCTATCTATATACGAGATTTTTCCTTCATCCCCTATACCGGACCTTGTGTGTATTACGTGGGAACTATACGTATCAATTGATGATCCTTCACGGGGTCGATTTCCTTTCCATGGAAAGAGAGCAGGTTCTTTTCCTTTCCGGAACTGCTCATCTTCAAGAGTGGAGTTCGGAACGCCGGAGTCGGGGTGGAAAACTCGCGCGGGTCATAAATAAAATAAATATAAACGTGTGTCGGACACCACGTGTGTAGTTTCACGCAGACAATTCCGGGTATTTTCTCCAGTACGTAGCTGGTTCATCGACCGGGGGTTTAGATTTTTTATATCCATTGTGTCGAAAGAAGAAGCTGGAACAAAGTGCGTCGAGAGGTAGAAGATTCACGCGGAGATGGGGCTGGTCGTACGAGGTTATGGAGGTTCGAGAGTTGATGCAGGTCTGCGTTCCACTTCACAACGCGTTGGCTACGCCGGAAGGGCTCCGGAGGGTGCAGAAAGGCGTCCTTACGTGTGAGTGTGTATGCGAGGAGAGAGAGAGAGAGAGAAAAAAAGAGTGGGAAAAAGGGGATGAAAAGATGGAGAAGGAAGGCGAAAGCTCGCGAGAGGGTGCTACTCGAGGTTAAGGCGACTAGTATGGGGTCATTGGCGCTAGGGCATACGCTCAAGGGTTTTACTATAGTCAGAACCCTCACCCTTTAAGGCTGATGGCGATGGGGTTGAAGAGAACAAAGTGTCGTGTACCAAGAGTGGCAAGCATCGAGGGGTGGGGGTGGGGGTAAGTAAATCTACAGTGTCGACGGGACGAAAGCACAGCGAAGGTCTAGGACAAGCGGATGCAAAGATTTCCACCTCTTTTTCACTCTAAAGCGTGCCTGTTCCAATCTCGAAGAGATCAGCCCGTCTTCCATCCATATCCTCTTTCGAATCGGCTGGGCTTTCGAGTCAATTTCAAATTTCGTAAAGTTCTTCGTGCGACGACCAGTTCCTCCTCTCATCTGGCTGTGATCAAAGTCGATCGGGCGACAGGAGGGCGGTACTCACATGCTTGCCCGTTATACGACACCAACCTTTGGCAAGTGTGCTTTATCCTTCAGGGGTAGTTACCGCTATCCCGTAGCTTCCACCGACAGGACGGTCTTTATCATCGAGCCTCGGGTTCTTAACTCATACTTCCACCTTCCGATCTTCCTTCGAAATTTCATCCTCCTCTTTACTACCCCTTCTTTCATACTCGTACAAGGTCTTGCACTCTTCCATTCTTTTTGTTGCACTCCCACGGGTCATCATCCATCTTTCCGATTCGCGGTGCGCGTTTCTCCATTGTTTCGTTTTCGTATCGTCTGTCTCGCTCAATCCCTCTCGCCAGACTCGAAACGAACCTTTCGCTCCGAAGTGCGCGAGAGAGAACCAGATAGAAACAGAGGAAGAGAGAGAGAGAGAGAGAGAAAACTCCCACCGAATCGGAGTATTCGATCGGCACAGGCCCGAAGTTCCCGTAACGGCCGTCCAAGCCCTGGGTAGCGCTGCCATCACGACGAGAGACCCGACTCGTAAACACGGAGAAGCTTTCTTGCTCTCGCTTCAACCCTCGGCGTTACATATCCACGTAGCTCTGGCTCAGTCGTGCTCTGTCCGTTGCACGCAATTTTATGGGCAACCCCTACAGCACGGGGCGCGTCTCGTCCTTCCCCGTGAGAGAAACTCATCCTCCCTCGCCCTTGGCACGTGAACCGCACAACCTAGTACCTAGTAGCTCACCCTCGTGCTTCCGTTCTGTTTCGCGACATCGCCGATGAGAGGTCTTCCTCGCCGCTGAAGGCGAAACCTTACCCTCGCGAAACCTCCTGGTTTCCTCTGACATTTCAAATTTGAGAACCCCTCTCCCAGACAATGTCGACGGAACGAGAATTCACATCGGGCGATGGGCGATGATCGTCATTGTATCGGCGAGGGGCAGTGGGTAGCCGCGAATTCCTGAGGAGCCTGCTCGTATTTCTCACGAGGTGATTTATGTCTTCCAGGCAGTGGTATCTGTTATTGCCGTACAAAATGAGAACCACTGTCGGGAACGCGCGGAGAACGAGAATTCTTGCTGGTGATGGTGTTGATTGTCATTGTAGTGGTGGTAGATGGTGGAAGTGGTAGTAGCGAATTCGTGAAGAAACGTCTGGGTGTTGGTGGCGGACAGACGCCACAGTAGGAATGAAGCTGAGGGTGGTGGTAGTACTGGTGGTGGTGGTGGTGATAGTGGTGGTGGTGGTGGTGGCGGCGGCGGGTGGGTGGCGCTGGTCGTAGAACGGTGGTGGTGGTGGTGATTCGACGCAGTCGTGGTAGTCCTGCTCGAAGCGCCGGGGATGGTTGAACGGTGGTGGTAGTGGAGGATACGAGGCAACGCTGGAGAGGTGGCTAGGTAGCGGAGGGTGGTTCGTCCGCAAGTCGTGCGTTCACCCCGCGCCGCGACGACAGGGCGTCGTAGCGGAGCCCCCGCGAAAGCCGAGCCTTCATCCGCGCGCTCTGCTTTTCACCCAACTCACTGTATTGGGAATATAACAACAACAACAAAATTGAATAAATAAACAACCCGTGCGATTCCCTCTCGTCGTCGTCCCAAACGAGTTCGCGTATGGACGAAACGAAAAAAAGCTCGTACGAAGAATCCGAAAGTGGAAGGATTCGAGGACGGAAAGTAAAACGGAAAAACACGAGACAGGTTGTGAAAACGAGTCGTGGCGTCGAGTGGTTGTTAAACTCGAGTCTTTTGACACGCGACACGTCTACGGTGTTCGAAAGTTCTCTCGTACAACGTTCCAATTTTTTACGTTACGATCTTCGAAGCGTCTGGTGAAAGTGGTGAATTTTTTCGACCTCATTGTTATTCGTCCTCGTGTATGTACGTTTCGTATCTGTTTTTGTTGTTGTTTGTTTGTTTGTTTATTGTTTCGCGTCGTTCTCTTTGAGGATTCTTTGATTGTGCGCGAAGAGTGGAGGTACTGGCCCCATTGACAACCACCTAGCGCGCGCTTTGCAACGTCTGACGTTGGGACACACGCTGGACGCGAGTAAAGCTACCCCCCGCCCCCGAGTACGTGGGGCAGTGGCAGTGCCGTAACACGTGGCTCTACAGGGAAACACTCTGCACCCTGTCGACACAGAGAGAGAGAGAGAGAACGAGCGAGAGAGAGACAGTCAAAGAAAGAGAGAGGGACCGTGCTGGAACGACGAGAATGAGTGACGTCGGAGAAAGGGGGTTTGTTGGAAAGTACACGGGTATAAAAGAGGGTGTTGTTAATGTTACGGCTTTGTAGCTTCGTTTCTTTTTAAGTTTTCCTCGTTTCTCATTTTTCGTCGTTATTTTCAACGTTTTTATACCGGTGTCGTTACGTATCGTCGCGATCTCGTCAAAGGGTATTATTTTTTTACAAGGCCAAGAGGACTTTCGTGCTCGAGACATTTTTTCGAAGGCGAACTTTTCTTCTGTCGTCGAACTTCTTCAACGTTCGCGCGTAACTCGAACAAGTTCGAAGCTTGCAAGCTCTAAACGGTCTAAGCGCGTTAATCCACCGCTACGTTATACCTGTAGTACATTTCGCCTATTTATACATAAACAGCTGTATATATATGTATATGTATATGTATATGTATGTATATATACGTGCATATATATACGATAATATATAGTTCACCTTCGCGGGGATTGGCTCGCCGGTGCTCTCGGCTGTCTCGCTCGGTGCTCTAGACGTGGTAAGGGCGTTTACCTGAGTTATACCCCTCAAGACGTTTACGAGACGAGAAAACCGATGTTGCAATCGGTGTAACTCGTGGATACAGCTCTACTGGGAGAATCAATGCCACGATCATCGAAACGTGGATCTTAATGGTGACGTGTAGTGCGTGTTAATATTCGACGGAATATCTTCTTGAGAAAATAAAAGATCTTTTTAGAAAATTGAGATTTGGATTTTAAAAAAATAAAACAAGACGAATCGTATTGATTGATTAATTATCGATCGATAAGATCTATAAAAAAAAACAAAAAATTAATCGAAAAACGTGAAATTTGTATGGGAAACGACGGATTAAAATTTTCGTAAATCAACGCGCGATGATTTACGTCCGAAATGGTGGAACGTTTTGTTGTATCGAATCAAAAGGCGTATGAATCGAGTCAGCTATCCCGAAACTGGGTTAATTGCAATCGCCTGTACACCGCACACGCATCGTTCGTTCTGACGTTCGGGACATATTCTCGATACAACCGGCGTTATTAGCACGTCGGGCAATTCTATCGAGACATACGAGAGAGAGAGAGAGAGAGAGAGAGAGAGAGAGAGAGAGAGATCCCACGATACGGAATTTCCATCTCGTTTAGTCCCGATAGTTTCGAAGCAGATGTCAAATATCAACGCGAACGTGTAAGAGGGAAAAATATGTTGAAGCGGTGCGTGGATCACGAGCCGAGTAGTCGGCGATCGGAACACGCGAGGGGGCGTACCCCGTAAGGTTAAGAGAAAGAGGACAGAGTTAAGGGTTGGACAACCCCCCGAGGCGAAGAGAAATCCATCATATCGCACGAGGCGAGTTAACGCGAGAGAGAGAGCGAGAGAGCGAGAGAGACAGAGACTGACTGACTGATCGACGAGACGCTAATTAACGTCGGATGGATATTAACGAGAATAAGTTTGTCGCGGATCAAGACGATCCCGAGGGTTCGAAGACGCGACAAAAGCTGTGATCGGTGTCGCGCTGCCTACGTGGATAACGATCGTGCCGAGGATAATCGAGGACAGGGTGAAAACATCGATGTCGGATGACACACGAGTCCCGACGCCGATCCGACGATTAGCGCAGTCACGACCGTGAGCTGATCGGAGTCAAGGTGAGCCGAGCGAAAGGGTGGTGGTTGACGAGACAGAGAGGGTGAGGACAAAAACAACTACGAGGCTGAAACCCATCGGCGATCGTTTGATCGCTGCACACGGTGCTTCTGTCGATTAAGCGTGTTAAAATCTCGACGACACCGTGATCGTTTGCTCTCTGTATATAACGATCTACCTATATATATACGTATATAGGGGTAGTTCGCCATTCGATGATGTTAAGGCGTGTTTCCGTCATCCCCGTCGACGTTATATACCTGTGCGCGTGTCTATGTTGACGGATAAAGCAAGAAGCCTTATTCGATTAATTCCCGATCGATGAAACGTGACTTACCGATATATATAGCGCGACCCCAGGGACGAGTGACCAAAGTGCTTTCAAGGAGCTTCAACACGGGAATACAATGAAACAAGTGCTCAACGTTAATAATATTATCGTGTCTGTGAATTAAGTGACGTGATTAAATATACATCGTCGTTGTATATGCGTGTTTGTGTTTATCCCCGTTAGTTTTCGTGCGAATGTAAACTACGAGGTGGATGAGAAGGGATGAGGGGTGGAGAGGGCGAGGAAGAGAATCGGGTATACTGTATGTGCTACTGAGTGAAATTAAACTGAAGTGCCGATGCGGACACTGCGGGAGCCTACTCGAGTGGATTTAGTAGGTAAAGGATGAGAGACGGTTTGTTATGTGGAACCACGGTAAGCGCACAGAGTCGTTTGGGACTGTGCAACCCTATATACACGAACATGTGGCTATAGCGTTTCGAAAGGTTTCTGCTCGAACGTCTCAGTCTACTCTGTGGCTCGGTGGTATTTTAGTTCACTTCGAAAATGAGCAGGCTTCGATAAAGATAATTAATTAAAAATGTTCCTGAGTATAAGTTATTACGTCTAATTGCAGAAAACGTTAATACGAATGAAAATTAGGTATGAAATAATTTGTGATCGGAGGCGATTTAATATTGTTAATTTAATATTGCCCGAGGTATAATTAATAACGACGTTAATTTTTTTTATGAAAGGTTGCTCATTAATGAAATAATATTTTTGATTATTGTATAATATTTATAATAATTATTGTTATAATTACATTGCGAATGTTTAGTCTAGTTTACTTCTACTGCGTATGTGTGTGTACGTGCTCTCGTTTCGAATTTGCGAATTAGTAGCACCAAGGGAAGGGTTAGGGATTGGAGGTGGGGTGTTCTTTCGATAAATTGGAGAGAGTATATAGGTATAAGCCGGTTATCGGAAGATCGCGAAGCCGGAAGGGGCGTTACGAGAAACGTGAAATGACGCGATGTGTATCGCGAACCGAACCTGCTAATTAAAGCTAATTAAAGATGAATAAATTTCAATTATTTTACGAATTAAGCTTCAACCGGTAAGAATATAATTATAGATCGTGTTCTCGATGGGGAAGTGACACGATCGTTGAAAAAAAAGTCGGTGATAAAATCGAGGGAAGTGGATTATGGGAGATTGTGCAGTCGAAAGAGAAACGATTAATAAAATAGTGCGAGTTTCGGTAAAACGAGAGGTAAAAGAAGCGAGAATGTTCAGAATCTCGAGTTTAAATTATGCGACCAGTATATTCAGCGTTATCTCGGCTCGTTTCTGTTAAAGAGAAATCGACGCGGAGTTGTCGTTAGGGAAATTTTAGAAACGAGGGTGAGAATTTTTCTATCGTTCTTTTTTTTGCATAACTAAAAACGATTATCGGCCTAGATAAGCTGATCTTTGAAGAATTTCACTGATAAGCTTTTACAGTCGATTTTTATCGAATAGTTCGTTCGCATCGCGAATCGATAATCGAGAAAGTATTTCATTATTTTGTATTTTCAGCGTTAAATTTTCACGATGGATAAGCAACGATATACTTGATAGAAAAGCCGGCGTATCGTTGAACCGAGACGAGGCAATATCATTACGCCAAGGTACACACGAGCCGTATAAAAAAGAAAGAAAATGAAAAAAGTTTGATCGCGGATACTTGGCCAGAAAATAATTAAGTACCAGGATATAAGCAACTATATTACAGAGTCAAGCGTCCTCTAATACCTATCGGCATAATATGAAAAATTGCATTAATCACGGGTGGACTTTAATATTCAAAAATATAGATGGAAAATAGTGTCTTTTTCTTCTTCTTCTTCTTTATCCTCTATCGTTGCGGAGAATCTCGTTGCGACCTCCAGTGATAAAAGTGAACTAAAAAGATGTGTATTACCTCGATGGGAATAGAATTGAGAGCGAGAGAGAGAGAGAGAGAGAGAGAGAGAGAGAGAGAGACTGGCCAATCTCGTGCATTTCGAAGCTCGTAGAAATTGATCGATGATCCTCGAGGGAAGTTTCCATATGGTCCCCTTAGCGACGTGAGAGACGCTCTCGCATTGAAGTTGAACGACATACACCGGTGGCGAGCATTCCCTGAGCGCGAATTCTCGCGAATGTAATTAAAGCTGATCACGCTCGAAGATGTCGTCATCGAACGAATCGATTGGTCGGGTAATTGGGGCTTGGCGCAGGCTCGGCTCGCGAACTATTCGCGACGATCGGTTAATATACTTGAAATTCACTCGAATCGTGCAACACAATATTACAGTGTCGAATCAATCGATATAATTAACGAATCACAATTTATTACACGTATCGATTGGTAAATTCAATAATTATACGATTAATAACACGACGAAAGAATTACGTTGAAAACAAGTCGATCGAGAATACTCGATCAATTATGAAAGTTAATGAAGCCATCAATTGATAAACAACGCACCGATCGACGTCGCGAATAATTAATAGCGCGCTAATTAATCAATTAATTATTCCTAAAACCATTTTCGTTAATAAATCGTTCGCGATAAATCTGCCCATTATCGTTTATATCCCCGGCCGCGAGAACTCCATTTATTTAGTTTCGTGTTACAACCGGTGAAACTCATAAAAATAGGGTCTCGTAAGTAGAGACGAGACTCGCGGGAAATTTACAGAGTCTTTTCCCCGACAGTGAAAGGAACCAACCAGCTTTCGCCGGGTCGTATATTCGTTAGGGTTGAGACGAGACAGGGGTAAAAAAAAAGAAGAAAAATCGAAAAAGGTAAACCCAAAATAACGAACTAACTCGCAAGAGACGTTGCTCGCCCCGAATCGATTTGGGGAGGGGGCGGAGCAGACGAAAAAAATATAACCTCGCATTCCAACGTTCCTGCGTGCTGGTTTACTGACCCTACCACCAATTTACCCTTGCCAATATAAATTACCCCGTCTACGTATAAATATTTTGGCACACTACTAGCCCCCTTTTTACTCACACTTGGCGGCGTTTCCACTCTCACCCCTCAACTATATTTACGAACCTCCTATATATATATATATATAGTACATATTTCCACCATGTAGAGGTAAATTGTTACAGTATAGAACAAAAGAGTAACGTAATGTGTAATTTAACACAGGTGAACGGGCACTTTGTGCGCAAAGTGCAGAAACTTTATACCGATGGAGTTAAAGTAAGGGGCTGGTGGGGCCCGGTGCGTCCGCTCCAAAGTGCACGAGATGTATCTTTAACCCTATAGAGCATAACTATATATATGGCTCTCGCAGTCTCATGAAGAAACTTCTAACTTGCCTTCGTTCGTGGTTTAAACTTACGTGTCTCGTAACGAAAAAAAGACCAAAGTGAGAGAAAAAAAAACGTAAAATTTCTATTCTTTCTTTTCTGTTTTTTAACGCAGCGAATTCACTGCGCCAAGTCGCACACGTTCTCGAACCGACAGTCACTCTGTTTCTCTCTCTCTCTTTCTCTCGGATCGTCTCGCTTCCGTGAGCAAATTTAATTTCGTCAAACTTTTTCACGCGATATCCGTCTTCGTGTGCTCGCACACGTGATCCGATCGTTTTATTGACTCCGATCGTACGACTTAAAATAAAAACCCAAGAGAAGTAATTTTTTTGCTTTTATTTTCAGCCAGATACTCGACGTTCTTTTTCTACTATATATATATATACATATATATAGAGAGAGAGAGAGAGAAAGAGAGATTTGGCCGAAGGGAGATACCGGTTGCGTTCGCGAGTCACGCACGTGCCACGTACCGACGTCGAACGGTCACGCATAGCGAAGCGCTCGCGATGCGGCGGTATCAACCACCCATGCATATAAACCCACACATATCCTCTCTACTATATATCTATGCCCTTCTCTCTGGTGTGCCGTTACCCATTCGGCGATCGATTTTTCTCGATTCGCGATAAATAAAATTGGCGCCGTACCTTCTCGCGCCCTTCGCGCGTCGACCCTCTAGCCACTACCGCCTGCCTCGTATGTACAGATATGTAATACACTCGAACTTTAGGAAGTGAAGTATTACACGTGTATAAATATAGATATATTTACTACAGTCGATATTTTCTGTGTGTGTGTAGGTTTTGGATCGCCTATACAATAGCACGGGTATATTTTGACGTATCTCTATACAGAGAGGCATATATATATATATAGGCATATATATACGAGGCATATATATATATATGCCTCGAGTATCGAGAGAAAGAGAGAGAGCGAGAGAGAGAGAGAGAGAGAGAGAGAGAGAGAGAGAGAGAGAGAGAATCTCGATACTCGACACTTCCGTGCGAGAAAATAAAACGTTCGAGCGCGGTTAACACACGTGGGTCGAAAGGTACGCGACGAAGCAAATCGAGAGATCGATCCTACGCGATGACGATTCTCCGTCTCTATTTCCCTCTCTCGCCTTCCACCTTTATCCTTGTCTTTCTTTCGCTTTGACCGTGTTTTTTGCACACTCCAACTCTCTTTGTTCCATTCGTTCGTTCGGTATTACCTTCGACCTGTTTTTTTTTCGATTTTTTATACATCTTTTTTTTATTCACGTCGAACGAGAAAATCTTTCAGCGTCTTTGACACATTCGCTCGTTTGCTATTAAAGAAAAATCCGTCGCATTAATTATTTTGACGCGTTACCTCGATGATCCAACCGCCGGTTAGATCGTCCGGTGAAAAAGAAATATTGAAAGCGAAATCAAAGAATCTTTAGAGGTTTTTACGATCGTTATTTATTCTTTGAAAATTATCGATTTATTTTTGTTATTTTTTGTATTTTTGACGTTCTTTATGAAATTCAGTTTTATTAGAAATCGGTAGAGATCGCGACAATTTGATTAAAATTTCAGTTTTAAAGCCCGATAAAAGTTTGAAATCTCGTAGATATATTTTAGTCTATTTATTTTTCTTTGTAACACGTGCGCTATGAAATCACGTCGAGACGCGAAACATGATGTGTAACCTGTGGGATGGACGAACAGGGAATAAAGCACGAAGAGAGGCTTTAAGGCCGTTATTAGTTCGGACGTTTCAGTCAATTATATTTCTCGGTAGGGAATTCGTGCTCCCGGGAAGAGACGTGAGAAACGTGAGTAAAGTTGGCAACGAACGAGAGAACAGTGATTGGACAGAGGTGAAAGCATTTTTTTCCCCGAATCGACGTTAAAGTTGGACAATCTGGAAGAATTTGCGTTGACAAAAGTCCGATTGAAAACTGATTTTTCCATCTACACGATTCAACCCGAGAATAAAATTTTCCATCTCAAATCTATCGATAAGCGAACAAAAATTAATCCAACTTCCAAAAATCACTCCAACGATCGTTCAATTAATTAAGAATTCGTCATAATTTTTGTCAAAAATTATTTCAATTATTTTGTCATCGAATTGATCAATTTTTAAATTGAATTAGCGTCGATCTGAATCTAATAATGTGAATTATTACAGTTTGTATCTTGCGTTATTCGAGTTCCTAGAAATAGTGAAAATGATCGGTCTACCACTCTAGAGGAATTCGTGACTCTGGGATAGTTTCGATTTTGGCGACAGCTAGTAGTTCTCTGCTAAGTATTTATCAATATATATATCTTTATCATCGAACATAGCCGGTTCCCGAGTAGTTTCCATGTACGATGCTCGACAGCGCCTCTGGTGAACATTCGTTGAACCAGCTAGTCCGAAACTACGTGAACCCCAAAAGCTCATCGCGTGTTCTCTCTCTCTCTCTCTCTCTCTCTCGCTTCCCTCTGTCCGAGAGCGTATTTGGTCCAGAGATTCTCTGGCACATCAGTGACGAATTCCTCTCACCGATAAACCCATACGTTTCACCATCGAGCGGATAAACGTGGTCACGATTAGATGGGAGAATGCATTTGGCTCGCGGCGGTATTTCCGGTCGGGCCTCGATTCAATTTGCCGGCCAGAACGGACAGCCGTGTCCGTCCGGCTGTCCGCTCAATGCCAAATTGCGGACGTTTGAGGGTGAACTCCGTTATAATTCATCGGGGTTCTGTTAAATATCCGAAGCTTTTGTCAGCCAAAATTTGTATCGTCGATTGTTTGTCGTTGAACTAAATAATTATTCAAAATCATCGATCTCGGGTTTCAACTCCGTGACGCCTGTGCTAGTTAGAGAATTTTGCGGGTTACGGTCGACGCTCGTACGACGAATAATGAACAACCATTAACGATTTAATACGATTATTCGACGACAAAGGAAATTGCAATTCGGAATTTTATCGAATAATCGAGGAGAACTTTGGGGAGAAAATTCTTTCGTTTTTGGTTACAATTGTTCATAATAGTAATAATTATTGTTCGAGATTGCTCGACATTTTCATTAATTAAAATACTTTGTTTTTCTAATTCTTTTTTCTCGCTGATTCGTCACGTTGAATTTCACGTTATTCGCACTGCGGCAATTTTTTATCCTCGGTCTCGACGATTATTTCATAGCTCGTCGTGATATTTCTTGGTAAACGTGGGAGAGGACTGGTATTTAAAAAAAAACAGAGGGGAAATAAATAAAGAATAAAGGAAAATGTAAAATTAAAATCAACGCGTTCGATGTTTCAACGAACAAGAGAAAAATTATTCGCCCGTCACTTGCGATAACTCTCGATCCCTTTGTGACTTATATCGCTCGAAATTCCCGATGACTTGGCTTTGACGCCGCGTTTGCTCTCTTCGTTGAAGCAAAATACGAAATAAACGAAATTGTTCAATGCGTCAATTCCACGCGCGAGGTTCACGACACAAGGTAAATTAATTAATAAAGAGCACGTCAGTAAGTACCTTTGCATCGCTAAAATTGATACGCTGGTATTTTTTTCATATTCGATAAAAAAAGCAAAAATCGATACAACAGAATTCCTATTATCGAACAAACTTCGAACGATTCTCGAGGGAACTATTCGCGCAAGATCGTTCGAAAAAGCTTACACCATTCTTCACATTTTTATAACTCAATTCCGATGATTTTATCATCATCGATTTATCGAATCGACGCTATAAAAAGAAAAAAAAACTGATCGTCGACCATTAATTACCAACTGTCACCGTTCGTTACAATTTACGTTCGTAGTTCAACGGGTCGTGCAACGCTCCCGATAATTTCATCGTCTATACATTTCACGAAAAAAGTTCAATAACACAATATTAATAATGAGAACAATAGGACGAACGATCCACGTTTCGTGCATCGGTTTTAATTATCGTCCCGGACACGCGAGCGAAAATACACAAACGCGTAATAATTATCAAATCAAAATTCGAAAATGTGTCTCGTATCTCCACTACCGTTTGTGTAATATTCGCGCCACTAAATCCCTCTCTCGGTTCTTCCGGCCCACGTGCCAGTAACAATAACCTTTGAGAGACACGAAGTGAGTAAATGAGAGAGAGAGAGAGAGAGAGAGAGTGAGAGAGAGATAGAGAGAGAGAGAGAGAGAGATAGAGAACCATTAATTCGTGTACTCTGGTACAGAGTCGCGGGTGGATTGATGGGCTGCCCACGAGAATGGTGAGGGGATGGTAGGGCTAGAGGGAAAAGGGAAGAGCCAGAGCAGGCATCGATGGCTGACCGCTACGTCCGTGACTACTGGTGGACTTGCTCGTGGACCTAACCACGCGGTCGAACTGAAAACGGCCACCGGTAGATTTATTCTACGTGTGGCACGTCTCGGTCTCTCGCACGTCAACCGGACAAGACAACCCGAATTCACAAACGTGGGAAATTCGACGCGAGAAATATCTATTAACGTCCGCGTCACATTTCCGGGTACGAGAACATAGCGAGGGCCGGGCGTGTTGGTGGTTCACCGGCTTTTGAAACGTCACTCCGGTCCGAGTCGATTTGTGAACTGGACCGGAGTCGTTGACGTTGGTTGTCGTTGAATACAATGACGGAGTATTGACGATAATGGGCTAAACTTTGTTTACGAAAACAATAAAATAAATAAACGAATAAAGTTTGAAGAACAAAATACATACAAAAATAAAAACAAAAGACGAGAATTTGTGAATAATTATTATATTTGTAATATTAATTTTTTTTTTTAGTGAATGTCGGGCAAGAGAATGTTGGCTTGAAATTTTCCTAATGATTTTCAAACATTCGTTTGAAATATTGTCAGTAAGGTCTTCGAGACGCTCGTCTTGTTTTTACCGAAGTGAAGTTCGCAAAAGAGTGGCAGCAGGGGGCGTTGCGGTACTTTTCGAATTCGGAGGCTTCTCGAGGTCGGGTTTTCGACCAAACTTCGTTTCGAATTTCTCGGTTTCCCTTATTCCTTACTACGTGATGACCGACCCTTTCTGGCAGTAAACTCACCTCGGAATCTGCATAGAATTGGACGAGCGCGAAGAAGACCTTTGTGAGGAGAAAAGTCGCGATGCGAACTTCGCTCTCGACGTAACTCGACGAGTTTGCCGGGTGACGTAGTTTAGGGGAGGGTTTTGAAAAACTTTTCGTTTTCCGGTGAAAGACGGGAAACGAGCGATTCTCGGTACATAGTTTCGACGTCCTCGACGAAACATCATTCGCTGAGAATATTCTTTAGCTATTTATATCGCGCGAGATTTCTACGTAAAAAGGGAAAAATCGAGGATTTTCAACGAACCAGCGAGAACAATAGAGGACGACGCGTGAGTTCAAACGCGAATTCGTAGACAAAGTTTCGAGATTTTTCAGGTTTCTCGTAAGTAGAAATAAAGATAAAATATTGTTAAATCGTTCGATATCGCTGATAAATTTATTATGCCTTTCGTAGACATTATTTTGTGTTCGTGTGTGTTTTTTTCATTGTCACAAAGTTCATTAATCGGCAAAAATACAATAACTACGAAGCGACGGAAACTGGTTTCGAGATTATTTTTCAATTACGCTTTGAATGGAATTTTACCTCTATATCGTCATAGAGAAAAGTATTTTTTTAATCATTATTCTTTTTTTTCAAGATTGTTAATTAAATTTGTCCTCCCTCCGCGACCTCGTCGATTTAACGAACGCCGTTAACTACGTACTTTTTCCATCGTTAACTGCGTCTCCGCGCGAATTTCCTTTAATTATAAACGATAATGGGATTGAGAAAATGTGGAAGTAAAATGCAAAGAGCGAAAATCAAGCAACTTCATAGACACGCGGAGATCACACACGGTTCAAGCGTCTGGAGGGAGAAGGACAGAGAGAAAGGCAGAACGAGAGAAAGAGAGAACGAGAGAGAGAGAGAGAGAGAGAGAGAGAGAGAGAGAGAGAGAGAGAGAGAGAGAGAGAGAGAGAGCGAGAGAGAGAGAGAGCGAGAGAGAGAGAGAGAGTGAGAGAGAGAGAGAGAGAGAGAGAGAGAGAGAGAGAGAGAGAGAGAGAGAGAGAAAGAGAGAAAGAGAGAGTAATATGCCTGTACCTACAGCCTGGGCGATACTAAAAGCGAATCAAGTGCACCACGTTCGAGGTTGCCGACGACAAAGCGCAGAAAGTCCCAGGACGGACGGATGGTATGTCCTGTGTGTGCCACATGCAATATCGTCAAGCCAGAGGGTGAGAGAGATCGAGAGAGAGAGAGAGAGAGAGAGAGAGAGAGCGAGAGACAGAGAGACAGAGAAAGAGAGATGGCGAACACAAGCCGGTTCGTGGCACCGAAGGTCTCGAATCGATTTTCGATTCACCGGCAAGCCAAAGGGTATCGAGATTTACCATCAGGAAGCTATTGAGTTTGTGCTCTCGTATCCACATATATATATAACGGATCTAATGGCAAATATATGTGCCTATGAAGGCTTACGTACCCTACTCGGCCCTGGGGATCGTCGCTCGACTCTGTGTGTACGGAAACGATCCAGTCCACTGAAGAACAAGTTCCCTTATACCATGGGATCTCCGGTTTCAGCTTGGATTGAACGTTATTGTAACGAATAATCTTGCTTTCGTTCGATTCGATCCAAGCTAAATCAAGATCGCACAAATCGATCGCAGATTAAGACAATTTCAATTTTTTTCGATTATTTTATAAAACTGTCTTATTTTTAAAAAATTCAACGAAAAAGAAAATATTTAAAAGAACGAATTATTTGAAAACATCGATTGTCAATCGTTGAAATAATTTTCATCGATATTTGACGATATTTTTGTCCGTATGAAAAAGTGGCTCGAGATTGAAAAAAAAAAAAATTGTCGAGAGAAAATCGATGGAGAAAACTGTGGTCTATCTTCACGGTCTGACCCGACCCCGTCGGGTCGTCACTTGTACGGTCGAGTCTACTTCTCGAGTATATCAACCGTCTCCATCAAGGCGTCGTAACTATCTCACTTGGTTCTCTTCTCTCCCCTTCACGGAATAGACTTCCTCGGTCGGTTTGTCCCTCCGACACATACACGCATCCACATACACTCGTTCACAAAAGCTCCCACGCAACCCTCGTGTAAAGTCGAGAAGCTTTCAGACGAAAGTCTAGGCACCTCGTTTGATTCGCCTTTGAACTTTTCCATCCAATATATTCGACTAAACGCGAGCGTTAGTGGGCTAACGCCATTGACTACCACGAAAATTGCATATGAAGGAACACGCTGAGGCACCAAGGAAAAATATAAAAAATGAAATAAAAATCAATCAACTTCGCGGAAACATCGCGTCTCAAAGGTGTTTCATCGTGATGTCGCACGCGTGAAACGTTTTGTGGTGGAAAAAGAAAGTATTCAACAGGGGCAAACATCAGCCAACGCTCGAACAGCCTCTTTGATGCCTTTTATTTTTTTCCTTTTTTGCCGTTGTGTTGGGGCGCGCAGTAAAAGTCGCGGAAAGTTAAACTCCAACGTTATCCGGAGAACCGAAACTTCGGTGGCGTAATGCTAACTAGCTCCCCTCTCTCCCTTTCGAAACATTTTTACGACAGTTCGCGCGCCCGTAGCACGTCGTTGTCGTAAAACTCATCGACATTACGTAAGAACGTGTTTTACAAATATTTGACAACCTAACGATCGTTCTCGGGCGACTTTTCTAATTGCGAGTCACGAAATTTGCATAATTCTCGGTGTAAAAGAATGTTCGAACGATGAAAAAGAAGGGATTTTTCAGAAAAATACGAGACTACCCTCGAGGCCTTCAAGTTTTTTTTTAATCGTCTCATAAATTTCGAAAAATTACAACTCGACGTAATCTTGGAAAAGTCGACGATAAAAAATCAAATTTACAGACAATACGAACCACGTGGCTCATAGCGACCCTTAAATCGTCGCGAACTTCGAACGTCTCGCGACAACCGGAGATCCTTTTTTCTTCGTAAAGTCGAGAAACGTTGAAAATCAACGAGCCACAAATTTTGTCAAAATATCGAAAAATCCCTCGTCGTGACAGTTTTACACCCAAATATCCCACCCTTCGCACGAATTGCGCCTCGAGGAATCGACGTCTGGAGCTGTTTCGTCGTTCGCGAAAACTAAAAATGGGAATAAAAAAACAAATCATCCGACGTTGGGGCAAGTTCGTTCTTCCGGAAGGATGAATTCGGGAAAACAGACAGGGAGGTTGTAGACATCGCGCGGGTATAGTGTCGAGTGTCTCCTGAAGTGTGACGAGTAGTACGAAGAAAGTAGCTTTTTTTATATATCTTTCGTATTTTTCCACTCGCCTCTTCCTCGTCAAACGTTGCAACAAACATCGAGACGAGAAACAACGCTTTCGTGGGATTTCTTCGTGCACTGTCTTACCAGTTTACTGTTCGTCGTTTCTGGGGGTTGCCCTAGGGGGTTGATAACGGACGTGATAGAAGGGTTCGCTGTAACATTCTCATAGCGTTATATATCTCGATTACGGTTAAATCCATACGCGAGGTTCCCGCTCGAATCGAGCGTTGTGCATTACACCGATCCTGACCAACTGAATTTCGATCGAGACGAGAAGAAAGTAAGATAGTCGGTGGTTGCTCCTTAGGGGTGGCTATTTACCCGAGCGTGATACGCGAGACGTTTTATCCAGACCTTCTTCGTCCCATCTTCCCACTTTCAGACCCGAACGTCTCTAAAGAGGATTGAAAAAAAAAAACTGCGTCGAACCAATTTTCCCCCAAAATCCACCCTTAAGAAACGTTCAAATCACTAACAATTCTACGAACAAAAAATCACTTATCTCGTTTTTCCAAATGGAAAAAGCGTCAATATATAAAGAGAGTTTGAAATTCATTTTGAAATCTGCGTTAACTCGCTTCATCCCCTATTAGGGGAAGGCCGGGCAAGATGGGGTTCTGGGCTAATCACGTGGTTAAAATCAACCGATCGAGTTAATTGCGATACCTAATTACTCGTCGCCATGACAGTGCTCAGCTGTGCGAGTGTTGACATAATCCCCAGTCAATTTTATTATTGGAAAAAGCGTGAATTGCGTCGTTTCGTTACACATTTCTTCATATACGTTTGTTAGAACAAAATCACAAAAAATTGTGAGTTTTCTGTGGTACTTAGGGGAATGTTTTAGACAGAATCTATGACTTTTGAACCTTATCTACCCCGTCTTGCCCGGCCGTCATCTATCGATTCCATCCAGATAACGTCGCAAGAATAAATTATTCACGAGTACGAAAATTGCAAGAAAAAAAGAAGCCAATAATCACAGTCGTGAAATTTGTCAAACGTCGCACGTGGCGCGTTTTAAACGAGAAGCGTTTCGATAACGAGAGAGGTCGCTGACGAGCACTCCTGATGTTCATGAAAGTGGCTCAGTGGCTGAGAATTGATGTTATCAACCAACCCCCTCGGGTGCGCATCGTACAGTGGAATTGTACTTGAGAGATTAGGTCGATTCGCGACCGTATATTCGTTCGATCGCGGACGATGTTGGCGTACCCATGAAACACGCGGTTATAACGTTCAACGTGATCGTTACAAACATTGTGGAAACACGCTACCCAACTGGATCTGCGAGCGACGCTGTCGTCGCGATGCTACATGGCTAATGATCGTTCTGCGAGCAGAAATTACTGTTCGCGCGACGTTTGTGACCGAAGTTACCACCCCCTCTTTGCACCCCCTTACGTGTGTGTGTATATGTGTCTGGGGAAAGGTTCGAATATGGCGAACGGGCGCGTTATCTGGCGCGACACCCACGAGCCGTTGGACCGTTCGTCATTGCACAGTATTCTCCCCGACGCGAGTGACTCTCACCCCCACTCCTTGAGTAGGGGCTGAACCTACCCCCTTCGGGCAATATAACACAGTTGTATTTCTCTAACGAATTTGTCACCGGCTAAAATCAAATTATACTCGTCACGCTGTCGGTTAGAAATTAAGTTGGCGTACGGGGGCGGAAACGCACACACACCCACGCGAGCGCACACACCGACCGAAGAATTAAATTAGATAAGCCCCGTCTCCTGGGCCCTGACGATATAAGCGTATATACACGAGCACATATATCTCCGGTGGTACGTACAATTTCCCATGATACGTGGAAAATCGAGTATGCGTACCGGTGCGCGAATGATTATATCGGTGAGTTTGCACGAGCTTCGACGTACCCAAAAGCAAGCAAATCCATCGATAAATTCGCGAATATTTTGCAGGGGGGTGAGAGCTATGCCGGAATGAATTTCCATACTACGCGATAAATTCGTTACGTATACTCTGCTAATATCGATCCTCTTGTTTCTCATCTGTGTGCACGAATTGTATGTTGATAAGGGTTGTTGTTGATGTGTTTTTTTTTCTTTTTTCTAATTTAAATCCGCTCTAGCGAGCGTGATGAGAATCGACTGAACAACATTCAACGAGTTCAATGATTCCATCGGGTATTTCTCGTTTCCCAAATTCGAGGGATGAAAATTGCGTAAAAATCGCACGGTATCAACGATGAGTCGACGTATTTGTCGTAATTTATTTTACGATTGGTGTAATTCTCTGTACGGTGTAATTGGTAGGAAATGTAAATAACTCTCGAAGCTCTTCGATCCAGTCGATGTAAATGTGTCTTTGAATTAGTGTGCATGTGTGTGCGTGTGACGAGAGGGGTTTGAGGAGTAGATCGTGTGTGTTAAAGGTAACTAGCTACCCTCGTGCATCGTTCCCTGTACACAGAGTCCTTCGTTATGAAACTCAATCCGTTTGCGATGAACGAGTGGCACAGATATGCAAGAGGAGGAGCGGGGAAGGGTTGGATGGTTTACATTGTCATGGGGCGAAGGGACGTTCGACAAAACCTTTTATTGTCCAAGTTGATAAAAAAAAACACACAAAAAAACAGCCCCCTCTTCCCTGTTCTAACGAGGAATTTTACCCGGAAATAACGAAATATCAAAACCCACGATGATCCTTCCTACTGAAATTCGCTTCGGGCTCGGGCATGTTTTTTTTCCTTTGTCAAAACTCATTACTCCGGTTTTCAAGAGAGACATATCCACCTCGTTTAATCCCGCGATATATTTATTTACGAAATTGGACGATCGTTTCGTTCAAAACGAAAAAACAAAACAAAAAAAAACAGTTGTGATCAACGACGCGATTAAACTAAAAGCTGTTTGAAAAATTGATAAATATCGTGTTACCCATTTCCGTTAGAATGTTAAAATAATCAATGTAAGTAATTTCGTGCAAAGTTTAATCGCGTAAATTCGTCGATTTTCGTTGCAATTTTCTTGCATCTGTACTCGTAATTACTTTTGTTTTGTTTCTTTATTAATTTTTATTCGACGAAAAGGTAAAACAGCCACTTTCCTCGCCGTCCGTTCGGCTACTTCGGCGTGTTTCCATCGTCGCGAAGGAAATTGGACGAAACGAGACAAAAGTATGTGCAAAATAACCAACGTAAATAATTTCGTGCAAAGTTTAATCGCGTAAATTCGTCGATTTTCGTTGCAATTTTCTTGCATCTGTACTCGTAATTACTTTTGTTTTGTTTCTTTATTAATTTTTTTTCGACGAAAACATAAAACAGCCACTTTCCTCGCCGTGCGTTCGGCTACTTCGGCGTGTTTCCATCGTCGCGAAGGAAATTGGACGAAACGAGACAAAAGTACGTGCATTATCCGAGTGGTTGCGCCGTTTCATAGTCTCGGGGTCGATAGTCGAGTAACGTTTGTCCCCGCGACACCGCAATGTACAGTAGTACACTCGGAAAATCATGAGACGGTGAGAGACACACCGTTGCGTTGAGATATCCACCGAGCCGACGCGAAGCACGCTCGTGTGTGACACGGGTACCACCCGTCGCGGGACTATAACGATCATTTGCCCCGAAACTACTGTTTGTACGCGACGCACATGGTTAACTACGTTACCCCCACTCAACGCCCTCGGCCCTCTTTCCCCCACTACCGGTCTCCCGGGAGAGACGAGGGCGACACACAGCGGTCTAGGCATACACTATTTGTGCCGGAGGTATGCCGGCGTGCGAGGGTATGGGGAGGGGGAAGAGCGCTCTCAGTTTGCCCTGTGGCTCCGCCTGGGGTCGCGCGAGGTCGCCACTGGTACGGTACACGGAGCTTTTCCGGCGTATTTCGTTGGATTGAATTACGCCAGTATCGCCGGAGCTTACACAGCGCTACGCTGTTCACCCTTGTATCTTCTCTCGTGTCTCGGCCCTAGAGACCCGAGGGTTGCTATCTCGAGCTTTCTTCCTTCGTCTAAGTCTCTCCCTCTCTCTCTCTCTCTCTCTCTCGTTTTCTCTTTCTCTCTCTAGGTACTCCTACCACCCTCTGTGCTTGCCTTCACCTCTTTTCACTCGTTCATTTTGCCTCGTACCGGTGTTTCTAACTCCCGGAAATTGCTGAGTAATTCGACGAAAAACAAAACACACACACACACATATATATATATCAAAAAGAACCTTTGGAAAACGAGATACGATTTGGAAAACGAATACGTTCGTACGAGATTTGTTATTTTCTGCTTTTTCTTTAGTTTTCGAACTTTTCGTGTCACCAATGGTTTTCAGAGTTCAAAGGGCTATCGAGTGTCGAGGGACCGGACGGATCGCGTGACGAATTTGCTCTCTGTAAAGTTGGGAGTGATGAGTCCCTTTACGAGTGCGGATGTACGATACATCCATGAAAATCGGTATTCCCTCTGGTGCAAGGAAAAGCACCGACACACAGACATGCTTGTTGTCGGGCTTTTCCATATGGAATGAGAGAAAGGCAGAAAGGGCGTGTGGGTGTTAAAGGGGGTTTCGAGTAAAATACCCTTCGCGAATGCACTCGGACGTGTGCACTCGGATCGAAGCAAGCTTTCCCATTGCACTTGGTACCATCCAACCTTGCGAGGAGGAAAGGCGGGCAAGCTTTCCCTCGTCGAACGGTGAAAGAAGCGGAAAGAGAGAACGATTCAGATGCGAAGAGACGACGACAAAGAAGGATGAAAATGGTGTGCGATACGTATATATAAAAAGAAAGGAAGAAAGGGACAGAGAGAGAGAGAGAGAGAGAAAGAAAAAAGAGAAATACCAGTGAGTGAAGTCTCTCCGAAAGCACCAAAGTCCGAGCACCCGCGAGATCCAAGCAAACGGCCCATTTCTCTTACAAACTTGGCGAATTTTTTTTTCTCGTATCTCTTTTATTATCCTTTCTTTTTTTCTTTTTCTTCTTCTTCTTCTTTCGTGTACTCTTCGCTCGAAGAAAAAATGCGAAAGTGCAAGACGGTAAAACCGCGACAGACGAGTCAAGAGTGAGAGAAAACGACAGAGAGAGAAAGACACATAAAATAGAGACAGAGGGACAGAGAGAGAAAGAGAGAGAGAGAGAGAGAGATTTTGGTGGAGAAAAGCGAGAGAAGAAGGACTTCCATAATTCTTATTCCTGGCGTGCGCGCGCTCGGCTGGGTACACCGAGTGTCTGGAGTGTCCGCGCGGTTAACTTATCGCCATTCGCGAGCTTTTCTCGTCCTCTTCCTTCTTCCCCCACTCCCTTTCTCACTGTCTCTCTTACCAAGGTGGACGGTCGATCGCGTCGAGAAGGCTCGTCTTCAGGGGTTAACGCGGACGTTCGTCCTTCCTCCAACCCTCCAACCCCTCCCCACCTCGCTGGCTCCACCACGTTCTTCCTCTTCGCCCCATTCGCAACCGAACCGAGTCCATCCATCTTGCGCGAGATCCCTGTGGTCCTCGGGTTATTACGCTCACTCCTTCGGGCCACGTGCGTCCTCGCGACTTCTTTTCTTCTTTCCCCCCATTTTTACCACTTGGCGTTTTCCCTCCTCTCGCTGTTTTTCTTCAAGCCTTCCCGGTGCCGTTTCTTTTTCTCTTTCTCGAACGAACTATTCTTACTTCTGCCATTGCATTTTTATTGAAAAATTGCAGAACAGTCGTCTCGTTCGAGGTGCCGACATCGCGATGCGACAGAATCTTGCTGCTTCGAGGGTTTTTACGTGCCACGTTTCTACTCTCGTACAACCCTCGACCCATCTCCTTATCGCTCCAACTAACTCTTGGAATATTTTCGTACATTCATAAAATTATACGACCTCTCGCACTATAAACGTTGCGGGCGTATTCGCCTTCGAAAAATTTATTTCGATGGTCGCCAATTTTCTGGACGATTTCGTTGCCAGAAGTGTATCTAATAACGCGACAAGAATTTCGAACGAAACGAAATTATAGCTTCTGTTTCATCATTTATAAAACAATATTACCGTTAATTAATCAAAGTATTACAGAATAATAATGATGTCCTGTATATATATTGTTTTTCTTTCGAAAGAATAAGCTTAGGCGGAAAAAAGTCGAAAGACAAATAAATGGGAGTGCGCGTGAAATAATAATTGGATCGAAGAGTCGATTTACCCCTCGCCTAGATATGTACATACATAAGCATATATAAAGATATATAGACATTTGTGTATAGACACGAGTACAGTTAACTCGGCTGTAGTTAGTGCAGGAGGGAGAGAGCGAGCATCGAGGGGTTGGAAATTCGTAGTCTACGTTCGAGGAAGGTTGATAGTCAAGGTATAGGACATACCGCGAAGCTTTTACGACACAGCTCACGTCCGCGTGGCTCGTTGGTGGACTTTAAAGCCGGGGCGCGTTGGGTCGACATCGAGAGAGAGAGAGAGAGAGAGAGAGAGAGAGAGAGAGAGAGAGGCAGAAAGCGAGAGAGAGAGAGAGAGAGAGGGAACGTCGACGAAAACGTCGGAGGGTAGAGAAGTAAGGGATGTGTTCTAGGGAGGTTGGTGTACAGGTCGAGGGTTGCGCCCGCTACAACCCCCGGCCGTTTACTCTTCGGGTCTCGTACACGAGAGCTGCTCGACGTTGAACGAGGAGACGAAGGGGCAAGAGGGATGCGGTTGGTTCGTGGATAGACGTTTCAAGGCAGTGCCGAGTCGCGTACCTACCTACCGACACGAGGCATCCCGCAATTATCGGGCCTTCGACGTTGAATGAAGTCTCATTCATCCAAATTGAACGAGGCCCTCACCTACCGAGAGCCACCTTCACGCGTCAAGGTGGAAAAAAAAACAACTCTGAGATGTAGAAAAAAAATGACTCGCGAGCAAACTGATGCAAGTGGTGACCAAAACAAGCTCGAGAAACCCCAAGAGACAGAGAGAGAGAGAGGCTGACGGGAAAATTCATCTACTTCGAGATTAAAGAATTGTCATTTTTACGATTTAAATAAAATTCCATAACGATTGAAATTGGCAGATATTTTCTATTCGCATCTTGAAAAGATGCAAATGTATCTCTAAATGAGCCAAAGGAAATAAATTTTCACTTTGTACGAATCTAATCGAGACTTCATCTCAAATTGAAAGATTCACAGTGAAAGTGCCCTGTTACACGGATAAGGGCGAGGAAGCTTTTATCCGAGGTCGTCGACTGTTCTATTCGGGTGTGGCCTCCTCCTTTGGCCCCTAATATGGCACTAACTCGTAAACTTGGTTTCTCCTCCGACACGTTTCAGCCGGGATCTTTGCGCATTGCCCTTTGAAATGCAAATCCACACGCACGAATGTAACACACATAGCCCCGAGCGATCTACAAACGAGCAATTCGAAATGTTACCCAGGTGGTGCTCGAGAGCAAATAGGAGGAACGTCTTACACGTCGCGCTTGCCTTTATTTATTATCAATGAAGATTCACGTACGTCGCTACGAATTAACGTCGAAATTGTAATCATTAGCGAGTCGAGATGAAGGTTTTATCTAACTCCAGCTTTTCGTACTTAATGTCTAGGTTTATTATGATATTAAAAGCGGTTACTTTCGACGAATATTTCTCGCTCATTACGAAAATCTTGATCATTTCTTGAATAGTTTGAAATTAATAGGCGAAATCCTCCCGAAAAAACTGTGAATATCACGTTTTTTTCGGCGTATGACCTATTAATTCGCATGCGAGAGGAAAACAACCGCAATATACGACGAGGGTAGGGGGTTGAATTTATTTACCTTTCATTTTTATAAAGGTCTTTGTTCTTCGAAGCTTTGACTCTTCATACCGTTACTCATCCTTTCTCATATTTCTTTCACCCCCCCCCCCCCATCTCCCCTAAAACCCTATCGTCTGACTTTCCTTCGTTGTTTTACGGCACGCGGGGACTCTCTCGTTTCCAGATGGTTCGGGTATCGCGGTACGAGTAACTAAAGAAGTTTGCCTCGTTGAAACGATCGTTCAAAGTTTCGACAATAAAATCTCCATTTCTTCGTGTTTCGAACGATGCGAAATGACAGAGGAGTGGGATGGGGTGGGGAGGATAAAAAAATTACGACCGTAAGTTTTCGAGACGAGTCTGTGAGACGTTAGGAATTAGCCGAGTCAGTTTTTATGATCGCCGACTTATTGCCCGGAGGTAAATTATTAGTTGGGGAGAAGGGTTTTAATTTCTGGTGCAGATTTTGAAACGACCTTAATCCGACTTGGCTCGGAGAGGCCGGAGGTGAAATTAGCGTTGAATTGTTGCATCTCGCCGCGAATCCCAAGGGTTAAAAAATCTTTAAGGGAGAAACGGGTAAAGAACGTACTCGGCACGCCTTTCTGACATTAAAACTATTCTAAAATTCTTACGTTTTCTTTTTCATCGTCCGGTTTTTAATATTCTGTGAACAAACAAAAAGAGAAAAAAAAACGTTCAAAAAGAACAAAAATAACAGAAGAAAGAAATACAAACGGAAAACAATGAACAAAAGCTCGAGTTTCATATTTCTTGACCCCACGAGGCTATCTTGCATTCTCTTTAGCGAGGCTCCGGCGAGTGGAACGAGAGGCGGTTTTTCAAAGTAGTAAATGAGAGAAAGCAGAGAGAGAGAGAGAGAGAGAGAGAGAGAGAGAGAGAGAGCGTGGGAGAGTGTGAGGAGAGAGGGGTTGGTCGGCGAGCAGCAGCAAAGACACGGAGGGTTGTACCCCCGCAGGAGGCGATCGGGGATGGGGAGAGGGGGGAGAGGGTAGTTCGCAAGCAAAGTTTTCCCGGGGCTCTGATAAATATGGAAATTAGAAAACTCCATTAATGACAAACTTGGGACAGGCGGAACAGGAGCAGCGCGACCAGCGTGGCGGATTACTACACTATGGAACGTCGGTAGTTAAAGTACCTGGAGAAATAAAAAACAAAACAAAACAAAAAAAACAACGAAGATATCGCACTTTCCGTCTCTTTCGCTCTCTTTTATAGCGAGAAGTTTCGAGAATCGCTGTGTTTAATGCTCGCGAAACCTCGCTCAACCATATACACGTTTAATTAATTACAGCGACGAAAATTAAACAGAAACAGAAAAAAAAAAGAAAACGAGGAAAAGGAGAGTTTAAAAAAAATATGATGAAACGAAAAATATGACGAGAATATTCTCTCGGCCAGCGGCGTTGCAATATGGCCCATTACATCGCGTTAAAATTCACGCTAGCGCCGAGTACTAGCGAGCGAATCGAGGATTGGTTCAATTTGTAATTGTCTCTCAATTAACCGCATCGTTAATGAGTTTTACGAATCGATGATTATGTAAATTGGATACAGCGTTAATAATTGTTATATCGATTTTCGAGCTAAAAAATAAAATGATAAAATGGTAAAAAAAAAATCGATTAATTTCATCATAGTCGATTCTCTCATAAGACTTTGGAGGGTGTGTCTCGTAGTTCAATTCATATTTTTTCATCCTTCTTATCGGTTCATTATCATCGTCGATCCGCATTGCAGGTCCTCTCGCGGGCAGATAGCACAGCTAGAAAAGGGAAGAGAAGGAACAGCGAAAGTGCGAGAGGGTGGACCCGGGGCAGATTTTTCATTCCGCTCTAGATTGCTTGCGATATAGACATATATATATGTATATATGTATATATATATATATATATCGCGGTGGGCAGAAGAGGATCCCCGTGGGTTAGGTCGTGCTTCGAGTGTACATACACGGAGGGTTAGCATTGCATTTTGCTCCGCTCACCACGATCATGCTTCACGGATATTATCCTCCCTCGGGACGTTGGCAGGGGAGCTTAGAGTGGTCCGGGCTTTCGCGAGCTTTTGCGAAACCGAATGGCTCGAGGGTCGTTTTCGCTTTTGGCTCCAAATGTAGCTTCGACCATATTCGCGACCGCGAGAGTTTTTTTTTCGTGTCGTTTTCCATTGTGGATGTTAAAAAACTTGAAAAATTATATTTTTCATTCTACCATGGGGAAACCGATGGGTCAATGGGTCGATTTGATGATCGATGTATCGATTTATCGATTTAATAATCGATGTATCGATTTATCGATTTAATAATCGATGTATCGATTTCATGATCGATGTATCGATTTTTTAAATCGATTTTTGAAATCGATATGTAAATTTTGTAAAAAATTCGAACGGTCGACTGACTGTTCGTTCCATCGAAGGTTTTTCTCCAATAGCCGCGAAATTTCGTTCGTCAATTAACGCCGGAATCGAAGCTTCTCGCAACTGGCACAGGATTCCTATAATCGATTCTAATCGATCGTAGACCGAAGCACCCCCTGGCGCCTCCGCTCGTTATCTCGTAATATCGAGAATAGCGCTATAACTGCACCGAGTGCAGAGGAGGGGATCTCCCTAGCGAGCATTCGAGCTCATCGATGTGGGATATACGAGGAAATTGGTAAAATTCCGTTACGGCCAATCACAGGATGCAAAAATCGTGCGTGCGTGCACATGTCATCGCGCCTCGACGATCCAGAAACGTTGAGTTATATTTTCATCATATTTCAAATTTTACGGCAATCCCCCCGGTCATTTCCGACTCTGACAAATGATTTTCCGAATACGGATATTTGGGATTTCAATAGAACCTCGAGGTTTTGCTTCGCGGTATTAATTGCACGTTTATAAATATCCTTTGACAGATAGCCATAATTAAAATATACATATTTCATACGTATTCGTATATTTGATATTTCATTGAAAATATCATACGAATATTGAAATTAAATCTGTTCTCGTCCCGTCGTTATCGTGAAACTGGGGTCGACCGAAAATCGAGTTGTTAATTTGTTTCTGACTCGGTGATTGTTTTTTTTTGTTTTTGTTTTCTCGTAACCTCTCTCTTGTCTCTCTATCTGTTTTGTGAGATTATGGGATGACCGAAACCACATGCCAACCACCCAATTCGAACTTTACGTTGGTAAGCCTAATGCTTGACTTGCTTACTTTGCGTAACAAGCTAATCCGAGCGCCAGTCTGGACGAGGCCTTCGCCAACAAGCTCCTCCGGTAACCACCAAAATCGTCTAAGAGCTTTATGCTACGGGACCGTTATACTCTCTATATAGACATCCGTGTATATAGAGGCGTTACGTGGCACGACGGCACACGATGCAACGTGTACAGGAATTTCGTGTTCATCGGAGAACGTTACTGGGCAAATTCCCGAAGCCGACCCTTCGAACTCCTCGACTCCCACGAGGGCTATGTACGTGCCATTGCAAGCTAAACTCGATGGGTGTACGATTTACCAGGCTTGTTTCCGGTCTCTCGATACTTGTACATTAAAAAGAATAAATGAAGAAAAATACGAGGACAAAAAAACGAAAATTCATTGTGTTAAAGAGAAAAAAATAAAGAAAAAATCGAGAGTAAGTGAAATAAGTCGTTATTGGTCAGACACGTCTCATTTCCGTCTCAGTTATAATAAAAGAAGCACTTTGCGAATTAAAAATCATTATTTGTCGTTTTACAATATATTTCGAATGATTAATGTTTATTACGAATGTTTATTAATATTATTATTAATAACTTTTCATTCAATGTTATATCTTGAATGGGCCTTTATACGCATTGTCGAGCTCGAAAGGACAAACTTGGTGCCAAAGGGCAGAGTTACAGAGCCGGACTCGAGGGTTTCCTCGTTAAATTGACCGCGCCCTCGCAACCGTCGACAGTGCCAAGTTTGTCGACGCCTTTCATCAGACGCGCAGTAGGTCAAGCTGAATCCACGAGTTGAACGAAACATATCTATACAGAAGCATATATATTTGCTATTGGATCGATCCCCAAACCCGACGAGTTCAATCTGACGAAGGTCATCGTTCAATCTCGTCGCTTCGATGATTGCCAACTTTTCGAGTCCAACCCTTTTCGCTCAACCAGGCCGTAGGGTGCAATCTCAGATATCGCGAATCTAGGGAAAATCATAAAAAAGAAAAAGAAAAACGAAAAACGAAAATTCGACAGGAGATCGAATGACGAACTTTTAGTTGCAGTCTTCTCGACTGTACGAAGGGAAAACTTTGATGAGGATCGAGGTTTCTATAAAGAAACTCGTAACTTTGGCAAAAAGTTAGATGGGACGGTCGACGTTGGTTCATTTTGATGAGTAAAGACGAGGGGGTTTCGTAAAAAAATTGCAACCATATAACCACTTGGCCACTCTTGCCGATTCCGCCTCTAAATGTATCTCTATTCAATATTTTTCAATCGGATTCGATGGTACCTTTTTTTTAAAGTTTTTCATAAAATGTGTAAATTGTAAGTCAAGATTTTTACCCTGGCACGTAATTAACGTTGAATCGTATAAATGAAAGCATCTCGAGTGGTTCCAGGCAGTGCTGAAAATTTGTGCAAACGGACGTTTGCCTCGTTGGTAAACGGAAGAAGGTACGAGCTGCTCGTTCATTCCATCATCTCGAGACACGTTTTTCTCACGGTTATATAACATATTATACATCTCTTCGATTCCCAGCTCGATTCTCATTGTTCCTTGTTTTATTTTTTGTTTCATTTAGACAGCGTGAATCATACTACCCCCACCCCTATTTTTATTTTTCAAGCGCCTCGCTATTTCCATCGGTCTCGCAAAAGGCAAAATCTGTTTCTCGAATATGAAGAGCATCGTACAGGGAGACTCGGGATGAGAAAGCTGTCGAGACATAGCCCGAGGAGTCTTTTCACAGTACAGGGGGGAAAGAACGATACGTTGATTGTCAAGGAGGAGAATCGGTACCGTTTTTTGAGAAGTGAAAATTCGTCCGCGCGACGCCGTACGAAAGAATAATAAGAAGGGTGTGAGAATTAGTGAACGAATAATAAAAAATTGACGAAATGAAGAAAAAAACCATCGATAAAATAATGAAATCTTTCGATTGTTCGAAATCTCGAAGAGATCGAAATTTACTTATCGATAAATTTTATTCGACGATTCGAATAATTTCGTTACCGGTAAATAATCGATTGATTTATCGAGCGTAATAATGGGAATTTGAGTTATCGACGATATTTCACGCGACGTGAAACGGTCGTAACGGAAGACTCGCGTGAAATCGTCATTGTCGCTAAATGTATTTAAGCGATAAAGCGAACGAGGGTTAATTGTGTGAACGACAGTTACGAGAATCGTAAAGTATCCCGGTACGATTCTTATTGCGGTTAACTGTCGTACGTGTCCTCGTGTCGCGGTGTCGTTTTCATCATTAACGACGCGCGCGATCATCCGTCCGCGCGAAGGACATTTCTTCTCGAAGAGATCGAGCGAAAGAAATGGCGGACGTGAACTGATAATCTTCTCTACACTGAAGAGTTTTTTTTCGTTCGTTAGCTATTCAAAGTAGTCCCACGGAAAGTCTCGACGGACTTTCAAGAGGATACGACGATATGGAAATTAACGTCACGGTTTTCAAATATCGGGACAGAATACATATCGAGTTTCGATTAATTACGAATTAATCACCCGCAAGTTGCAGATTTTTGTCTTTTCCGCGTGGATGGTTAATTCGCGAAACAAGATTAAAATTGTATCAAACAATAAACGAGAAAAATCATGTTTTAAAATATCATTCAATTTTTTAATCGGTCGTTACGAAAATTGTATTCATCGAAAGAATTATTTCAAATTCATTCGATCGATTTTTCGTATCTTTTTCCTCGAAACTCCCGTCTACCATTCGCGACAGATGAGCATCTGTCGAAATTAGTGCCGGACGAGAGGAAGTCCAAAACAAAAAATGACGTGTTTTTTTTATGGAACGAGGGAGAAAAAAGTATTCGGTCGTTATACACGTTCTCGGATCACAAGAATCTCGCTTACTGACGGTTCACCGGAGTTGCTGAGATTCTCTCGTGCGTATCATCGGATCAGCTCTCTGTGCTATACATACACTCGTACATATATCTATATAGAGACGTTTAATATGGTAAACGTTTCAGACCCCGGCAAAGCGGACAAACTTTTTCCACCCCACGGCCGCTGCCGGTGATGTCTCTCGCGGTCTTTTGCACTTCGTACATAGAAACACCCGGTTGCCGGGCGTGTACCAACGACGGTCGAATGTTCGCCGAATGAATAAATGTCTGAATCGAAACGCGTTTATACTTTATAATTCTTCGCGTATCTGTGAACGCACCCGCACGAGTCTCTCGTATAACGGCGTGAATTTACACCGACGTTGCATATATGTATAACGTCATTTACGACTCGTAAAAACGTATAGATATTTAACGATCGAACGTCTCAATATAAAATTCCATGTTCGTTAAAAAGCCAAAAAAAACATTGAATAGTTTTTCCAAAAACAAAAATGAAAAAATTAGCAACCTGTTTTTTTTCAGTGAGTGTAATTTTTAGATTTTCTCGAGAATTAATCGTCGTACAAAAATTCTAATCGTTTGTAAAACTTGTCGATAGGGAAGTTTGTCTCGTTTCGGCGTCGTTGATGAAGGAGACTGTAGGATAACTGAGTCGTTTCTATTTGTACAAAGGGTTGAAATTTGACCGAGGTCGTTCGCGAGACTGCTGAATAGTTATTTGCCGCCGGTGCGCGGAATACAGAAACTTGTGTTTATTTATGTAGATCCTTGCTGTGTATCTAGGGTTAGAAGGTAGCGAGGAATAGAGTGGTCAGTCGGGATTTGTCACGGATTAAGTATATTGACGGGTCGCAAATCGTATTAGCGAAAAGAGCCGCCGGCTTGCCTACGACGTTAAGCAACGTACCCTGTGGGCCGACAGGGGGCTCGAGGGTAGGAGTGACATCTGAAAATGGAGACCGCTTCGTAATTAAATCGCGACGAGGCTTCGCTTCGAATAAGTCGAATAAGAAACAGGACACTTTTACCTCCGATGTCCCAATTGGGATTACGAGATTCTCAATTTTCCGTGAAAATTATCACAATTTTCGTTGATGTACGAAATGTGAAAGACCTAATAACATCTTAATTAATTTTCTCTGATGCGATTTACGATAAAGAATTCGGGATGAAATCGTGTCTATCTAATACACTTCGCCTAGTCGAGCATCGTGAAAGGGTGAGATATATTTAAGGGCTGTCGATAAATTTCACGAAACGCGAATGAACGACGTGGGAATATTTGACAAGAAAAGTGGGATTTTTGTTTAGATTAGCCGAAAGATAATTAATTAGTCACTGAATCGATTATCATTTCACAATTGCTTTTAACCATTTCTTTATTCAGATTGAAAAATATTTGAGCGTTATTTCACGTTGCGAAAATGATTAATCGAGAAAATACCTGTGCCATTGAACAAAATATTGGTGCAATAAATAACATCGATGCTCGAACGATGATCCGGGAAATTCTATATGACATGGGTTATAAAATAGTTAGGGAACGATAAATGGTGACATTCGAGTTCAAAGCGAATGGAAAAGTGAGCAGAAAGGGACACACACACATGCGCAGAGTGAAGTGATCGAAGCATTCACAGCGTAATATGTACTGGATGTGCTGGACCGCATCGGCAAAAAAAAAAGAAAGAGAGAAAGAAAAGGAACACAAAGATCGTTTGTTATTTTACAGATAAAATCGTTGACGCGTGACGACCGGGGGCTGACCGAGTCGATAATTGAAAAGCATCGTCGTGCGAGTGGTAACCCTCTGGGTAGGGCAATTTCCCAACCTGCCTCGTCGAACGGACCCGTCCGTTGCGACGACGAATTTACTCGTGCCTGTTGACGTTACGACAACAGAAACGACGACGGTGGTGACGACGACGACGACGAATATTTCATTGAAACTCGGCGCGCGATGAATCGCGGCCGGTTAAATTGGCACAGAGTGCTTGGCTCACAAAGCCCCGAGCATTAAAACCAGACTGAATTAGGGCGGATCCGCAAGCCGGAAAGAGGGACCACCGCATAGTGCGCGGAGAGAGCCCTTGTTTCGCACCCCATTTTCCATTCATTCTGGCGCGATACGACCGAAATATTATACGACCCCCGCAATTCCGTTTTCATTGAATGAGGTATATAAACGCGATAAAATTATGCTCAACGTTAAGACGACGTAATCAACCCGGCGGTTTAATCAAAACGAGTGTCGAGAGAAAGAAACAAATATATATATATATTACTGGACGTTGACGAAGCAAAAAAGCAAAATAATGGAAACAAGTGCGAGCAACGGTTTTTAATATTTCGGAAAAATTTACATCGTACGACGTTTCTCGATGTCGATAAAGTAATCGAAAACCAATCGTCCCGTCACGCTGACGATTCAATTTTTATTTCTTGACATCACGATCGATCGAACAATCATCATCCCTCGTCCGGACTTTGACTGTTGTACGATAAAATAAACTTACTATATTATCGTGAGGTGATACACGCCGAGTACTTTTTCAAATATTTTCGAGCGAACCTTTTTGTTTTTTATTACAAAATCAATCATAAATCGCCGAAAAGTATAAATTGGCCAGAGCGAACAGTGAGGAATAGACGTGAAGCGAGAGAAGACAAAAGAGAGCAAAATAAGGAGGAATAAATTTATCCGCAAAAGGTTTCTCCGTTGGATCGCGACCAGCGAGAGAAAAGCGCCGAGAAAGCATTAATCTCGATGCGCAGGGTGGTGGTCGGGACGAAGAATTGTTTACAAAGCAAGGAATCTTCTATTCTATCGAAGGGGTAGTACGACGGAGAGTTTCAAGAATAGCCCCCCTTCACCCCGTAATCCCTATTCATTGAGTAAACTTTGAAGACCGAGAAAGACGTCTGAAGAAGCGAGAGGCAGAAAGAGAAGAATAAAAAATAAAAAAATAATAAAAAGAACGGGAGAACAGAGAATCGCGACGAACGGGACTCGGAGCAACGAGGAGAAAGAGCGGGGAGGGGGTAGAGGGCAAGGTATTCGATGAAAGAGCCCAAGAAAGCACGAGAAATTCGGCTCGAGCTCGTGGAATTAAATCTCTCGACGTGAAAGAGACGAATATATTTTACTTATCTCCCTTAGTAGCGCAAAATTCAAAAGAGAAAGTATACAATCAAAGTGCCATACAGATTTCGTAGAATCGCTAGTCTCGCCCAAAGTGCTCTCGATGAACAAGTGACCAATAACACAAGAAAAGACTAATCGAGCGACTGATCGTCGCAAAAAATTTGCTCAAAGAACGCGCGGAAAGCCTCCAAGGGGTGGAAAGATCGGAAAGGGTGTTTTTTTACGCAGTCGTGAAACGGATAATAAAAACGGAAAAACAAAATAATAAAGACAAATTTCAAAAACGTGTCTCGTAAGACTTCACGGTGTGTGGACTGGGGCGAATTCTCGGCTACATCGGCGGAAGACCGTCGGTGGGGGCCGCAATGTCACAGTCAGGCTCGGGTGGGCCGAACGGCACTCAGACGCAATCCCAGGATCAGCGATCCAGCAATTCTCAATCCCAGAATCATACGACTCAGCAGTCGGAAGGAGTGACGTCGCAGACGTCCTGTCAGAATGGTCAGGGTGGTACGAAAGGGTCCGAAAGCACGAAGCACGACATGTCGAACGGCTTTGAGAATCGCACGATCGATTACGATCGGTTCGGTGCGACCGATCAAGTTCAAAGTACCATAGGAACGTTTCAACAGACGCAACAGACTCGCGCTCCGCTCCAGTATCCGCAGAACACAACCGATTTACCGCCTGAATATTCGGTGTCGGGACAACAGACCATTCAGTATTCGACCCTGAGACGACCTTCGAACGTCGGTCGAACGGAAGAACGACACCCGACCATCGGACAATTGCCACCGCAACAGTATCAGCCTGATAAATCGTCGCTCGATCGAGTACAGTACGTGTCGCAGACGAGCACTCAAACTTTGCCGATACAGGCACAGCCTCATTTCGTCGGGGATTACGTTACCGATCAAGCGCCTCAATACACCCAGATTCGGCCAGGTCATTTCGAGGTGAGGTCACAGATTTATTCGCAACAGCAGCAGCAACAGCAGGCGAGGGAGTACGGTGACAGGGCGGGGTACGTGACGCGAGACGTCACGTACAGGGATCAGAGTGGAACTACCCTCTACGCCCACCCTCAAAGTACGGGAAATCCTGTTTTCTCCGGAACGGGGCCTTACGTCACGGTTCAACACGCCGGGTCTCAGTTGCCGTCGCAGTCGACGAGTCCGCAGCCTCCTTATTACGCGGGAGTCGTTGTCCCTGGTCAGCCACCACCGGGCTACGGTCAGTTCGCTACCGGACAACCCCAATATCCCTACAGTCAGTATCCGCAGACGGTGATGAATCCCATTCCTTACAATCCTCACGGTTCGATCTATCAGCCCCAGCAGTTCAGCCAACAATCGCCGAATCCACAGAGATTCTCTCAGGACATGTCGCAGTATCAGGGTCAGCCTATAATTCAGCCGATAGCTCAGAACGTCATGGCTGGAACGGAGAGATCGGGAGCACGTGGTCCGAAACCCATGGTTCCACCAAGGGGTAACTCGAAGATAACTCACGGTGATCCGGGTCATAAGAAATCGGCAAGTGTCGATGTGGCGGTGCAAAAGACGGCGAGCCTACCAACCAAGTACGAACCTCCGACGATTCAAAATCCTCAAGTGCCTCAGGAACAGGCGATTCGAGGCGAGGCGACCCTTTTGATCGCCGGCGGAGGTCAGGTCGGTCCGGATGGTCAGGAAAGACGTTTTCTATCACCCATCAATCAGAATCCGAGAACGCGACAGGATGGTCTGTACGTCGACGCGAATGGCGAACAAGTTACGAGGGATAAACCTTTGGAAGCTATCGCTCCGGAGTGTGGACTTTACGTATCTACGTCCGAGCACAGAAAATCTGCCTCCGTCGATGTTACGTCGAGCTTTCAACGGCGCAACGATACGATAACTTTTACGTTTCCCGGTGACGATAACCAGTCGGACACGACGATGACCGCTCGTAAAACAGCCTCTCTGGGTGATCGGAAAAGGCCCGAGAATACCCAGGTGTTCCCGGTCGAAACGAGAAGAGTTGAGCCTGTTTTACGGGTGTCGCCGATGACCTTTGACCCTCGACAGGAGAATCGCAAAAGTATCGCGCCGGATAGAAAACCGGAATGGGGCAACGTGAGCCCGAATCAGCGGGTCGTTGGGATAGCTCCACCGGAAAATAGACGGTCAGATTACTTCGAGGAGCATAGACGCTCGCCCATGACCCTCGATGCTAAGAGAATGGAGGACGTTCGAAGATCGCCGATGCCATTCGTACCAATCAGAGATCCGTCCAGCGATCGGGCCGCGCAAAAGAGTCCCTCGTTCGGCAATCAGAATTTCGAGAAAACGAGGCAAGAGTTGGCCATGTGGGCGGAACAACGGCAGCGTCACGAGTTGGAACGTGGAATGCACCCAGGACAGATTTTCTCCACGAGTCCACGTTCCCGAAATCAGTCCGAGGAGAGACGAGATCCGAGAGTAAATCTCCCGGTCGAAGAGCAGCAGCGAAAAGATCCTCGCATGTCGCAGGCTGCTTTTCAACCGATCTCCAACATAAGCCAGAGCAGCATCATGGAACAGAGACGACATCTGCGTCACGTCAGCGCCGATCTCACTAAACACATGGAACTGTCACGAAAGGATTTCGAGGATCAACCGATCACGGGTTCCGTGGCGAATCTCGTGCCGGTTATCAGTAGCACCATGTCCTCGCAGAGAGCGAGTCCAAACATCTGCCATCAGTACCCGGCACTCAGCGAGGCAAAGTTGGACTCGAAGACGTTGCAGCTGACCGTTGTCACGGATTTTGGCGAAAATCATCCCAAGCCTATCGAACATTCCGATCATATAATTCACAGTCATCGGAAGAGTCACGTCTCGACGAATCTGCTCACTCACAGCAAGAGCCAGGCGGAAAATCTTCAGAGCCAGGCGGAAGCGAGCAGCGACAAAATCGATACGGATCGATCGATCCAGGCGCAACAGCAACAAACCCAACAGCAGCAACATCAACAGCTGCAGAATCAACAGATGCAGAACCAGCAGAGTCTCGATATGATATCCGAGAAACTTAGTCAATTCGAACGCCAACAGAGTGATCTCCAGGCCAAGCTTCAGTGCCTGCAGAATCAGAATCAGATTCTCGACAAGGTGGCCCAATTTCAGCATCACCAGTCCGATCTGCAGGTGCGCTTTCAGTGTCTTCAGGAGAGACAGACCGGGGAAAAGAGTCTCCGACAGACAACGGAATATCAAGCGAAGAATTTAGTTGGTGATATGCATCAGATCCAACTGAGTCCGTTGCCGGATCATCTCCTGGAACAGGTCAATGAAAAAGTTGCGATTATTTCGGATCAGCAACAGCAACAACAGCAATCCTCTCATCGACAATCCCTTCACGTCGCACCCACTTACATCTCGTCCCAAAATCTTCAGAGTCAAGTTTGTCAATCGTTGACGTGTGAACGGCTCTCGCCGCGTTTGCCTCTCGTAGATTCTGCGGATTCCGTCGCGGGTGTCGGGCAAATAACAGTGGCGGGCAATACGCAATTCGAGAGGAGTGACGGTTCTCGCGGCTCGTTGCAATATCGATTGACCTGTCCGTCGGATGTTACCGAGAACGTCGTCGTCGTCGCCGCGCCCTCCGCGTCATCCGCGTCCGGTACAACGAGCGCCGGAACGACTTCCGGATCTGGCAACTTCACCGGCACTTTGAAGAAGGTGCCACCGGAAAAACCGCCGAGAACATCTCTCATCGTTCAATCTCCGGAGGCTGAGGTAAATTGTCAATTCGATGTTGTGGAATGACTTTTTGGGCGAATTGAATGCCAATTTATTTGTGCATTTTCGTTTTATATTCTTCATCCTTCACGTTCTAATTTTTCTTCCAGTAATTATCAATAATATTTTATCACGTTCCGGCAGATACGATCGAAATAATTTTAAGCATGTTACTTACCGCTGTTTCGTTTTAACTCGTGAAAATAAATTCACAAGATTTGTAACAAGTTTGAGAAAAGCTGATCAAATCTTGAAAGAGATTACATTATAAAAAAAAAAAAAAAAAACGAGGTGGAAAAGAGTGACGAGGTGTCGAGGGAAGAAAAGGTGGATCGCGATGATAGCAGCCGGCGGATATTCGGTAATGAGAGTTTTTCACTGTTCCCCCCGGGGGCTCGGAACGGATGAAAACTCGGTATATATATATGGCTGGATGTTTTCTCTGAAAACTTCGTTACGTGTTTCGCGGTTCTACCTCCCCTCCCCCGCCCTTATGCCCCTCATCCTCTTCCGTTACACTACACAGACGCCTGATATCTCAACTCCAGAGTTAAACTAGCCGAGCTGTTGATACATGTTTGAAAACTTTGTGCACGATTCACTGATCTTAAAGTTTGATATTTCGAAATGGATATTTTTCGTACGTTAAAGAAACTCGATGGTAAATTGATAAGACGTAACGTAGAGTGTTTCTGAAAGTTAACACAAAGAATTGCTTATACACCCCCGTTAAGGTATTTTCCCCGACAAAAGAACACTTTGGTGTATCAAATTATATTAAAAAGTGATGGAATATTTTTTGAAAACAAATGAAACACGAAGCGTCACGAGATTGTCGAGTTGATCCGGCAAGTAGAAAGCACGGAGGCGTAATTTTAATTTCTTTTCGGACAAATTCGTTTTTCAATTAAACACGAGACGTCTGTGGCGAGAAAGCCGCGTGTACACGTATTGCCGCGGATAGGTACGAAGCAAAGTGAAAACCAGGTCTTGGGGGCAAATAGGAGATATATCCCTGGACGGTACGCGAATACATGCGCACGATGGAGATTGACGGCACAAAAAGACATACTGTGCCGAAGGTCAGAGGTGATCGGGCGCCCCACGAAGAAGATACGGACAGCTTTGAGCCGGGAACGGCGATGGAATGCTTTGAAGACAAGGATATCATCGTGCTGGAAAATAGCTGAGAGAAGGACGATGCGTTTAATGAGGATGTAGGTACGGAAACCACATCATAAGACGAATAACGTCGACCCGACTCCATTACGTTTTCCTCGACATTGTGTGCCCTCGTTTCTCTTTTGCCTCGGAACTACGTGAGCCTTGGGCTACAACACTGTGTTGCTGACCGCGAACACGCATAATCAAAGGATCGGAGCACGCGAACGTACTTGTGTGCACCACTGGGACTGCAAATGTACAGTCGAATTGCTTGTGACTCACGGAAGACATACGTTCAATCCACACCACTCGCGCTGCCCCCACTCCACCAGTCTTGCCACTTCATTGGCCTCCCCACTCCGCCAGTCTTGTCGCTTCATTGGTCTCCCCACTCCGCCGGTCTTCTCGCTCCGCCTACAGCCTTACTCGCTCATTTTCGCAAACTCGTTGGAGATTCTCGGTGTATACAGGTATACGTTGCTAATAGAGACATGACGAGTGAAGCACAACTGTACTTGCTACTCCGTCGAAGAATATGGAAAGCCACTGTACCTTATTACGTAATAACGAACAACGAATGGATTTCCGCTGTACGAACTTTTTTACTTCGCCCCACGTTTTCACTCTCTCCCTCTCTCGCTGGGCAGCTTTCTATATGTTTTTTTTCTTTGCCCTGGCACTGCATCCTGCTATGTAATATGCTTAATTCATTTTCTTCCTCTTTTTTCCTTTACCAGTTCAGATTCTTTTGAAATATAAAGACCTGACGTCGCCGAAGCTTATGCGGGTTTCGCTGTAGCATGCTTGGAAAACGCTTTGATCGATGCGGAATTATACGAGTTTGGTATAGTTCGTTGATATTTGAGAACGTTAATTCCCCGATTACCTGTATGAAAATAGTCGAGATGGTGATCTTTGAAATTTGTACGAGACGATTATATTTATCGTCGATATTTCCTTTTTTCCAGGCTTGATAATACATTTATCCGCTGACCTAGCTAATAAAATACTCGTTTCGCGCCGCGAGGCTGCCAACCGAGCGAAACTGCACACCTCGTGCACGTTCTCGTCAGCCATAACGGTCCGAGATCTTTAACGATTCATACCCCGCAACCCCTAACCACACAACGTTGCCACTTCAATGGCTCAATTACGCCCGTCTTTTCTTTGAAAGTTTCTTGAATGCATATTCAACGTCAAACCACCAACGTGTACGAAGTCTTTCATCTCGTATCGACGTAATTATGTTTACCTTCGTCGTTACCTTGACGCGTTGGTTTTTTTTTCACCAAAAAGAGGCCAATTAACGTATATATTCTACGAATAAATTTACCACTCTTTGTCACGTATAATATTTCGTAATTTATTATTTTCCTAAATATATCGTATCTCCCCTGTGTTAACGTCGCCTCTAATTCCTCGCCAGGCCATGGGGCAATATTTTTTTCGAATCTCCTACGGCATAAAATAATTACGGAAAAGTAGAACTTGGGCAGCACGGTACAGCGTTTCCCGGCCGGAAAATCCGAGTTAATCATCCTTGAAAATGGCGGCTGAGAGCTTTAAAGAGACGCGCTAGCACGCTTCGTTGGAACGATAAAAGCGACGAATTGTCGGAATTATGTAGAAAAATATTACGTCCACAGGATTAAATTTACTCGAGGAGAGTTGCGAGGGTCCAAGATGAATGTGCGTTGAAGCTACAAGTTGGACGACGGATATAACAAGCTCTTAAAGTAACGTTGTTCACGAGCGAAGTAAAAAACGACGAAAAAATAGTGACAGAAAAAAAAATGAAAAACACATTCGCATCTTCTCTGGATGTCGTCGCGTTTCCGGATGGCGAATGGATTAGAACGTATCTACGAGATACGTTGAAAGCGTATATACGTATCCTCGAAACGTAAATGCCGTGAACATGAATATATATATATATATAAAGTACAGCGAATCAAGCACGAATATGGAAAATTCAAATTTTCTTGAGACGTCGAAAGAGAGGGAGGGGGCAGGAAAAAGAAGACATCAAAACGTATCTTCCTGTGACATGTAACTCGAGCACGTATTACTCTCTTATATTGCATATTACTTTTCTGATATGACGAAAGAGCTCTTTTCGCGGAGTTATAATATCCTCGCAGTCTTCGTCTAGTCGAAGAAATTCCATGCATAATATATTCGCGTGGGTGAGCGGGCGTATCCTTCCTTCCTTTTTTTTCTGCAACTCGTGGAAATAACTCGCTATCAATAAAATAATATCACGATCCGAAGCTCTTCAATAGAATCATACGATGAACTAATTATAAATGATCGTGAATAAATTCCCATAATTATTACGAATAATGGAAACAATTGTGATTAATTTTTTTATTACGAATATTAATTTCTTTCTTTTTCAAACGCAATCAGTTATGCTCATTTTGCCTCGAAATTATCTTGGTTCTTTGCCGCGTCGGTCGACCGTGCTGGACATGGTTGATTATGAATGATGAGAGATGGAGAGAAACTGAGCGTGTGAGCAAACACGAATTCACAGTGAAAAGCGACCCAGTGGCTTTTCTCACTGTATATATATATATATATATATATCTCATATGAATACGATGTGTGTATATATGCATTACGTATAAGCGAGTGCAACGTTGTTTGCGTCCGAAGGTGCAGTGGACGACGCCAAAGACGAGTATTTTGGCCATGTTTGCTCACCACACTCAGTAGACTCGAAATAGAGAGAAAGGGATGGGATAGAGGGTGAAAATTCGACGCGGAACATCATCAGAGAGAGAGAGAGAGAGAGAGAGAGAGATAGAGAGAGGTGATCGCAAAATCGACGTGGCCGTCAGAGTGGTGCGACAGGCAAAAAAAAAGAAGCGTCCGAGAGGCCGGAGAGTATCGAGGGGAGGGGGCAACAAAATTTGGCGCTCCTTTCCATTCCGTCACCGGTTTATTTTTCCTTTTTTATTTTCTTTTTTTTGACCACCCCCTCTGAAATGGTTCCCACCCTGACGCGATTCGGAAATAACCGATCGGGTTATAGCGACTGCGGCAAAAAAAGAAAAATACACAGACACACATAGGCACACTCACTCACGTACACCGAGGCAAAGTGCAACATGTCGAAAGCAAAACAAAGCGACGGACACATCGGTTTCGATTTGTTCGTACCCAATCCCAAACGACCGCGCGTTGTTATCCGCCCGCGTTGACCTCGATCATTGTTACGCGGACGTTTTTTTTTGTTTTTTTTTTTTTTTATGTGTGCGTGTTTTCTTTTTCACGACGTTCATACCCAACAAATATTTATGAAAACTTCGATCTATAAATTTCTAACGTATTTTTTTTTTGCGTTTTTCGAAATATAAAAATTCATATTCATTTTTATATTTGAGATATGCTTTTGGAATTTCATCGAATCCAACTCGTCGAACGAACGTTTTAGCACTCGTAATGAAAAACAATTCGAACGATCATTAAAATTTTTGTCAAAGTGAATGTGCTTTTTTTAATCTCGAGCATAAAAAACCACGGCAGAGGGGAGTAAGAGCGTGTCGCATTGGTGAGGGATTTTTGTTTTTCATCGAAAAATACGGAGATACGAATGGTATTGGTACCGGTGGCTATTGGATATTCAATTAAAAGTGAATTCGCGATTTTGTCCGAAGTGACAGTATCGCCGCCTATCGGATCGTATCGTTGGATCTCTCGATCGAGGTAATTTTTCATTTTCTCTCCCTCCTGTCCTCTACCGTCTCTCTCTATATATATAGGTATGGTCGTACGGTATTTCACGAAGTGAAATCAGTGTGTCGAAATAAAAAAATTCGTACAAATTGACAGCAGAATCCGCCGCGTGGCTACCACCCAGAACGCTAATTACAATTCCAAAAACCGCATATACGGCCGTGCGGTTTTTGGTACATAACACAGTCAACGCCACTCAAGCTTACCGCGTGGTTCGCATGAATACCACCCCTCCCTCTTCTGTCCCTCTCTCTCTCTCTCTCTCTCTCTCTCTCTCTGTCTCTCTAAATTCGCAACGGAGGATCGGCACTAGGAACTAAAATTTTAGCGTTGCCCGCTATACACGGTCCGGTGAGGAACTACGGGATAAAATAGGTGGAGAGAGGATTAGCAGCGAGGGGAGAGTGGCTCGGGGCCGACAAAGCCTGTTCAACGGAGAATAATTAGGCGGCTATCGATTTCTCGACTGTACCGAGAGGGAGCGAGGGGAGGGTTGCTTTTTTAACCCTCCCTTCTCTTTTTAACTTCCGCACTTCACTTCGCTCGCTTCCCTATTTTCGCTCTCTCTCTTTTTCCCTCGATCGTATCCCACCCTCGACGACTCTACCTACTCGCGATATCGCATGAAACGAGATGGGAAATATCGACGGGTTTAGTTCACCTACGATTTTATTACCAATTTTCAATTTTTCTGGTAATTAACGATATTTGTATTTTTTACCTCGTATATACGATTTATAAATCGTTTACGTTTTCTTTTTTTCGCCCATCGACCTCTGGCCTTTCTCTGTATAATTGCGTTTAAACAGAATTTTAAATTGAATTTTAAAAAATTAAAAAACGACGTTTTTGCGGATATTTTTAAAAATAAAACATATTTTTATCACTCCAGTGTACTTCAAAATGCGGATTGTATGGTTTTACGTCACGTGGAAACTTTGTGCCAGCGTTAAAAAACAAAAATGTTGGTAAAATTGTATCGAGGTGGTTTCATCCGTCTCTCCAAGTATTTTGTATATTTCTTATTTTCGTCCTTTTCCTGCCGGCAAAATAATGGCACGTAGTAGGTGGAAACTCAGGAAACTCAGGAAGCGATAGGTAGGTATACGATTTTACCAATTGATCCATTCAACGTAATGCCGTCTTTGCACCCCCCCCCCCGCTCTTATTCGACATTTCTCTTTTCCCAGCATTTCGTACACACTGGGCTTCGGTATATTGAAATATACACGATAATACCCAATAATAGTCCTGTCTACTGCAGGCTCTCTCGACGCCAGGAAAAATACATGTACGTCAGATACTCGGAATATTTTATTCCGTCATCGTATTTCTATTTTACAAATGACGTACGAAGAACTCGCGCGATAAGAAAAAAGAAAAAACCAGAAGTTAACAAAGACAAAACAAGTATACGAGAAAACAGTACTGTACAGAATGTATCGATACGGAGAAGTTTGAAAAATCGTCGAAAGAAAATGTTATTTTTGAAAAAAATAATGAAAAGTTTCGTTCGTTCTCGTATTCTTTCAGGAGGGAGAAAGTTTCATTAAGAAAGTGAAAGATTGAAGTTTTGAATAATTGTTGTATTTTCGTTTCCATCGAGATAAAAAGTTAGAGAAAAATAAATATTTTTGTAATTCGAAGAAAATGAAATATGGTGTCTTTTAAATAGATGGGGGTTTTTTTTTTGTTCTTCTTGTCTTCTTCATTAGCGAATGTTTCTTAATTTTCATTCTGGGCTCCTTGCACAGACTCATTAGCGCAGCGATTGCCGTGTATTTTTTACATTTATCTTGAATTTACAACAAAGAGCCGAGGAAAGACGGGCAAAGGCTGGAGGGTGGGGGTTGAGTAATAAAGGATGCAGGGGAGGGTGCGCATGGTAAACGCGGTTTGTACAGGTGCCCAGGAGAAAGAAAAGAGTTGCCGCTGAAAACCGTTTCTCTCTCATAATTACCTCAAGTGGGTCAAGCACCTCGGGGACTTAATCCACGAGCCGGTGGTTTTTGTAATACGAAAAGTAGAAGGCAAAGGAAACATGGAGAAAGGGCAAAAGAGAGACACGCATATTAACAAAAAAAAAATAATAAAAAAATAACATCAAAGCACCGATTACCATTTTGGCTAGAAAAATCTGCAAGATTTTAATTAGCTCGGACTATTTTTACGTTGAAGTACGCGAGATGTAAACAAATAAGAATTATTTTGAACAAAAATGAATAAAAAATATGAAACAAAGCGCGAAAAATAAAAATTTATGGCCAATTTTGTCGATTTTATAGTTAATTTCGCGAAATAAACCATAAAATTGTTATTTGTTTTCCTTCGTTCGCAAATATACGATAAAAATAAACTATACATCGATCATTCGGGATATCCTGCGGCTTGCTGTGGAAACGCGGTTAGCGTTAACTTTTATCGAGTTTACGTATAGACCGTATAGCCTCCTTCGTTTTTTTTCTTCTTCTCTCCAGCCTCCCTCGCCCTTGTTACCCGTAACTGACTTTTACCTTAACGACCTTCCGAATCACACAGCCCATTTCTTCTCCTTACGATAACGATCATCGATCTCACAATACATATTCGCTTTTCGTGCACGATTAAGACTAACTGATTTTTCTAAGGCTGGCCCTTCACGACCCTCACCTCCCATTTCTTTTTTCGTGGTGGGGTAAAATTGCTGAATTGTAGTTCCCATTGGAATCAAGTAAGTCTTTTGCTGAATTAACGTTCCCATGAGAGTCAAAATGTTATCTCATACGTGGGAGATGGTTTAACATTTTTAAGGTATCCTCTCGCTAATCCAAATACTCTGATTCCATTTTTTGTTTAGTAATTATTATTTCGAGAAAACGTGAATTTGCTTTTAATAAATTAAAGAGATTATATTGAAAAAAGCATATTTATCGTTAATAAACAATTGTATAAGATCAGCCTTAATTATTCGAGAGATGATGAATTATCAATTTTATCGTCGAATCATACAAATTTATTTCCAATTCAATCTCGACGATCGAGATTCTAACCACAACCGAGTCGTTCGCTCACGCAGGCTGGCGAGGTTCGATTGTAAACGGGGCTATTTTCACGTCGCGTGTTCGTCGCGCAACGTAGATCGACGTTATTCGACGATCGAATCACCGAGAATAAATTCTTCCATTTCATGTCGCCCTGGAATATCGTTCGTACGATCGTCTAATCCCAGCTACGAATAAAATTCAACGAATCGCGAGAGTCTGAAATCTCTCGTCTCGTCTCGATCCAAAAGTTTTTCCGAGCGGCGATCAAAAAAAGCGAAAAGAAAAGAAAGTTTACCAAAAAAAAAAGAAAAGAAACCTAAGTGGATGTTCCCTGTTCCAAGCACTTTCAACGTTTTTGCTCCACGGTGACGTGCCGGAAAAATCCCCGGTTCGAGCGAGACCGCGCGAAGATCGAACGATTTGCACACGTACGAAGTATAACTTCGAAACTCGACGGGGATCCCTCGAATCTCGCCTCCTTCTCTTACGATTCAATCCCGATTTATACCGAGATACCCGCGTGAGATACCTTCGATCTATCCACTCTCTATCTTCCCTCGCGCGACACGTGTCCGGAAAAATTCGCGATTTTCCGGAAATACAACGCTCGAAGATGAATTCTCGAAGGATTTTCTTTCGATTTTGTTTTAAATTCTTCTTCGATAGCACATGATCGAACGATTTCTGTCATTTTCATTCGAGAAGATTTTTGAATTGAGAAATCTCTGATTATATGGAAAACAGTGAAACGGAAAAGATACAATTTTTTGTTTCTTTTTGTTTGTTTTTTTTTCGACATTTAATGACGAAAATCTAGTAATCGACGTGAAATGCGAGTAAACGAATCGTACGTTTCCGATTTCGATTCGCGGTGTACGAGTCAATGGGGATTTACACGCGGATCGGCGAAGCTGCGCATGGATAGAGAGGAATGGTTTCCGATACTCGATCCGTTTCGCAAATTACTATTATATATATATATTGACACACGGTATTCAAGAGAACTCTAGCTTAAGTGTGCCAAATCCTCGCAATGATCCGCATTCGCGTTTCCATGTTCAACATCGAAGCCTAACGCACACAGTTATACCGGAGGTATATACACAACCGGTGATTGGCCTAATTACGGTACGCAATTATTTGGGATCGAACGAGATAAACCGTTCAATTATCAGTCGGTGGTCAGAGCTGATATTTGGCCTCTCGTAATTTTGGATATAATTATAATTGTAAGTCACGACTCGTCAAAGTTGCAGTTTTTCGGATTTATCGGATTTCGAGCGAGAAATTGCGACGTTTCGAGAATAATAATGTGATATATTCGTGTTGTACGAAAAATTTCCGATTTCGTAGACTCGATATAAAGTTTTTTTCGACAGAAATAAAATTTCAACCCCTGCAACTACCCTAAGTCTCGGAGATGGATTTCGACTTTTGACCATTTTCATCCAAAAAGATTTTGTTGAAGGGTTGTGCAATCTGAAATTTCCCGTACAACACGAATATAACGATGTTAGTTCAAATTTTTGGGAAAATATCGACAAAAAGTTATAAAAAAACTCGAAAATTTGTGGTTTTTTTAAGTTTTGACTGGTAAATTGCTAAAAATGATATTCAAATATATTATAATCGCGTTATACGAAAAGTTTTCGATTTTCTAAAAATTCTGTGAAGTTAATTTGTGATGTACTAATTTATCTATTCTTTTATGCACATTTCTTATCATAATCTCTCTCAAATTATATTGCCTTTCGTCTCGAGAGAGGTCTTGTGTATTTCACAGTTTAATGCTCTTAATATCTGCATTGTTCACTCGTACAATCAAGCAAAGGATCTTAACAATTCCCGACTGTATCGCTACCGTTTTGAATTGTTGCAGAGCAACAGGAGCCAGCCAGCTATTGGACTCAAGCAAACACCGAAGGCCAGGGTGAGTGTTCCTTTGTTCTAAAAAGTTCCATACCATTTTAGAATAAGATAATTACGGATAAAAGCCATTGTTCGTGGCGTAATATTAAATATAACCGAATAACAGGGTGACAAAAAATAAAATAATTTCGTCAAAAATTATTCCCACACGAATTTTTAGTCGTTGAGAGTAAAAATCAGGAAAAAAGATTGTACGCTTCGATAAAGCAATAGAGCAGCACCAGGGTGTACACGTGCGTCATCTTCAATATAAAAATGGAAAATATTGTTTGGAATTCAGTGAGCCGTGACGTCATTGGAAAATTTGAATTCCAGCTGCAGTCTGGTGATTTTTTTTCTTTTTTCACCGAACAAAGCAAGTACGAGGCTTGCAAGAGACGATAACGCGCGAGCCCGAATAAAATGCACGGCACGTTGAAGCCCAGTCCTCGGAGTACATCGAGCTACGTGAAAACGCGAATCTCCAAGGAGACAGAGGAAATCTCTTTCAGCTCGATTTTTTTTTATCGCGAAATTTTTATACCCATTCCTTTGTTAATCGAAAACGATTCCAAGCGAATCCCGTTTCGATTACCGAGCGTGCTTCACCGCCCCTCCTGGGATAAAACAAATACCTTGATAAACACCGAATAAACATTATTATAAGAAACATTTTCTAAGGAAATCAATTTATACGAGCTCGCTCTTTACGAACTGCTTGTAATGTCTTATGTCCTTTAAAAAAAACGACAATTTAATGAACATTTCATGACTGTAACTATGGAAACCCACGAATTGTTGTCAATTTCGAAATAGAACGTTTAAATTAAATTTATCATAACGCAAGTTTCAATTTCAAATTGCTGACAAAACTCGAAGAAAAAGGGTAAAATTCGTATACGGTACGGCGATCATAAAATATTCAATAGAGCTACGATGTCGCGTGACTGAAACTCGGCTCTCTTTAATTTAGAATTTCACTCGTTGCATTATTCATCTCATTGTTTATTCAATATTTTATCCATCCAATTTATCTTATTTTTGTTTCATTCTCGTTTTATATTATATTTCAACGACGAACTTTTATAATTTCGAATAAATATCAAACCTAATATAAAATAATGGAATGTTTCGTTTAGACAAAAATAGCGTTAGTCTTTTTTTAGTAAAAAAATAATAAAAATTTGTGTTTATTCGTTCCAAAATAAAGTGTAAATATTCCTCCAACCAAAACACCAAATATTTCATAAACAATGCGACGAGGGAACAAACGAATATTTCGAACGAACGACAGACGGAACACTTAAGGTAGATGAAAGACCTCTCTGACGTCACATCAGCAGAAAGCGGATCTTTTCATATAAACGAGATATTTTCTCATTTATCTTCGCTCGTCGTGACGGGGTGAGAAGAAGGGATAGGGGAAGGGGAGACTCCGCGTTACAGTATATATCGTCAGGCATAACCCGGACTTTATTATCGTCATAATGGTATCTCTCTCTCTCTCTCTCTCTCTCTCTGTCTCTCTTGCTAAGGGAGCGTAATTATAATTTGAAATGAAGATATCAACGTCTAGTTTCGAGTAGTAACGAGCCTGTGCAGGCCGTCGAGCGTACTCGAGAACAGACATTGTTCGTGTCAGATGTGAGTCTCGTAACGCGCTACATATCTAAGTGCAAAGTTACATCGTCAAATACACTTTGTGTTTCATCTCGCGGATCTTCGCTACGAGCGAATATTCAAATTTTCAAAATCCCAATATCAAATTAAAATACAATTATTTGTAAAGAAAACTATGTATTTTTTCTATAAATAATTTTGTATTCGTAACTTGAGAGTCGTATCTCGTATCGACGTTCATAATTGCATGAAATACCGAGTTTTGCAACGTTTAAAATTTTGAAAAAGAACAAATATAGAGAATGATAATTAATTGTCTTAATTATTATAAAAATATATATATATTTTCGAATAAATTTTGTATAATTGACAAAAGACATGAACTAAGAGAAGTTTGGGTCGTATTACGAGAAAGAAGCGTTATTGGAAATTGAAAAAAAAAAACAAAAACAAAAAAAAGAGGAAATGAGGAAAACGTGTTTGTATCCGATTGTTATCATCCACTTTATACGCCGAGTAAGTAAAGTGGTGGCGAGCATCGAGTATGGTAGAGACAAATGAGTCGTCAACGACGGTTCTCGAAGGGATCGTTGGTGAGGGAGGATGTTAAAGGGGGAGAGAAAGTCTCGTGACGGTTGTTGCCCTACAGAGATGGAAAAACTCGGTATAGACCCGGAAACACCCTTCTCGTGGAGGCGCGCGCGAGCTTCTCTGAAAAATCGATCGGAGCTCACCGGTGCGAGGCATCTCCACGGCATACTGTGCCTTCGTTTCCAACATTCCCTTTATCCTTCATTCCCGAATATAACCTTGCCCGTAACGTTCGCGAGTTGGAATAATTATGAATAAAAACAAAATGAGAAAATAACATTTCCATGAAAGACAAAATTGTAAATACGTATTTATCTCCGTTGTTCTCTTTTCTCCCTGTGATATTTGGAGATATTCAAGAATTTCCATGTCGTTGGAAATAAACGAGAGATATTGACATTATAGATATGAAATTAATTAGTTGATTAATTAATCACAATTTATTCGTTTCATGTTTGTAATTTGGAGAATTTAATATTCGTCGAAAAATGAAAAAATTCAAATTCTTGGACATGGAAATTTCGAAAACGTCAATATTTACGATTTTGTCGATCGAAAATTTTCTTATTTTCGTAATTTCGATAATTTACAATTTATTTATGCCAGCGTTATGTTAATTGGCGCGACCAATTTTTGCTCTCTCTCTCGCGGATACCGAAAAGCCATCCGAAATATCACTGTCCCCCTCCCCTCTCTAGCCGAACTCGAAAATTATGCGACGAAACGCATAAATCGACGAGTGCAACACGCCAAGCATGCATAATGCTTCCTCTCGTTACCGGGCTAATTCGTATTCGTACCGCGAAATTTTAAAACATTTGTAGCGTCGAGTTCTCGCGTATGTACAAATAAATGCGCGTGCAATAATACTCGGGGATAATATTCGGGTCAACCCATGATTCGCGACTGAAATCCGATTCATAAATTTGGCCGGAAATAAATATCTACGTTTTACGAGCCGTTCTATAAAGATAAATAATGTCGTTCGCGACGAATTACAAACGAGAGAAAAATTATTCTCAACAAAAATACTAAGCAATTCTAAAAACAATTTTTTTAAATAATATTTTCAATAAATCGGAATTTATTCGAAAATTGGATGAAAAAAATCGTGTAATTATTTTAATTCAATTTTGATTAAAAATACATTTTTAATATACCTGTAAAAGAAAAATAATCGTTCTTTTTGGTCCGGTAGTCACGTGATGCGTAGAGCGGTATATTTTTGTTTCGAGCGTCGTCGATGTAATAAAATATCAATATTTTTATAACGACTCACTTTGTTGATGTTCTCGTGTTGTTGCGGGATGGCCGTGCGACAAGGGGTGACCCACGCGAGATGTATCGTTGGACGACTACGTTCTCGACTTCACCTCGGTGAGTTCGTTCAGTTTCCGCTGTTTCGTTCGTTTCTCAATGTTTCTCAATATCATCTCTCGCATGCACGTCCGTTTATTGATTTTTCACTCGCCAAATATCACGTTCGCAAGGGAAAAGCAAACTTCTAATATAATACTGATTTGATTTGATGGAGAGAAATGAAAAACGCGTATATGCCACACGATGTTCCTGATATTTACTACGAAGTTGGAGACGTGTCCGTACCCTCGAACTGTGGATTAACAAGGAATTTATCACGATACGATTATTCACGTAGTGACATTGTTGAGAAAATAATTTTTTTTTAAACAAAAATCCTCGAATCAAGGATGGGCATACGACGTTTTAAAATATTGTTTTGCGTATTAAGGGTTGGTATAATAGTGATTTGATCGTTACTACAGATACAGTAAAAATTATGTCGGTGGACAATTGACCGAAGATTAAATTATTTTTTTTAAATATAATTTCACGACATAATATTGTATTTTTTGTCAACTTGGCTTTCGCATGTATTGTTACAGAAACAAATGCGATTAACAAATAAATTGAATTTAAAAAGTATTCAATTTTTCAATTTTGAAATCGATTCTAAGTCTGGGCTGATTATATCGTTTGATTTCATACGTACAGGAAACGAGACGTAAACAAACACACGACGTAATATTCGTTGCACAACAGACTCGATTTGGGAATAAAAATCAATCAGCTGATTATTTCCAATTCGCGAAGCGACTCTGTCGTAAAACGAAGATTGGATCGCGAATTTTTTATTGTATAGACTATATAGATAGACAGAAGGGTAGAAATACCGTGAAACGAGTGAGGAAGTGCTAACTGAATTTATCGAGTGCCAAACTCATTCCGGACTGTCGGGACGAACATGTTCTCTCATTGCTCGCTCTGTAGCTCACTGTTACCAAGAAATTGGCCATTATCAGACTTGAATTCCCGATCTATCGATAAAATTGCTGTCTAGACGAAATAATCGTCGTTGATACGATTTCAACGAGTTTCAACGTTTTCAAATGATTTTTATTCGAATCTACTCGTAAATCGAAAATTTGTTTTAACCAAATTGAAATTTTTTATGAAAATCATTGTCCAATCTATCTAAACTCCCGTTTCGAGTAATTTCGTACTTATCCGAGTAGAAGTATCAAAAAAATACACAATGCAACATTCGCACAGATAGAAGACTAGTCGATAAATCGTGCACACAACTCTGCTAATAGCCAATTTCTCGCTAAGAGAGTGAGGCTGTGGAGCGAGAAAGGGAAACATGTCGTTCGTCCCGACAGCTCAGAATGAGTTCGGCACTCGATAAATTCGGTTAGCACTTTCTCATCCGTTTTGCAGTATATCTTCTCTTCTATGTAACTGTATTTATACATCCATACATAGATGTATACCTACGTTGCGAAGGAAGTTTCAAGCGTAACATCTCTTCTATTATATGATTGTGGAAATTCGAATAGCCAATCCTGGATATTGCTTTATCTATAGTTTCGCACGCAGTTGTCCTCTTGCGCCAGAGTCTGATTCGTTCCTCGCTTCTTGTATATTACAGTATACAAGTACCTACATATAGCATTGGGACCTAGCGAAGAGTCGCATCGTTCCAGCTACAAAACTTTTCTTAGCTCGCAACCCTCAAGAATTTAATCTCAAGCAATGATTTCCTCGAGCAGATTGAGCGAGCCTAGTTTTGTCTCTTCGACACTTTCGAGATGGAAGGTGACTGGGATAATTGTTCAACTGTCTTGAAACTTCTTTGGCAAATATCAACTAGAATATTCAGAGTCTTTGCGATCCTCACTTTGGGAATAATATTCACACTTCCCTGGTGAAAAGAAGTTTGTACTACCTAGTTAGCTAAATAAATACTATTGGCTAGAAATATTTACCTATGTTCTAACTTGTGTGACATATTTCATAGCAATATATGTAAAACAATCGGTTATGTTTTTTTTGCAAATAAATCATAATGTGCGCTGTGCACATTTTTCAAAGTTTGTCCACACATCAGTTCCGCAGCTAACGATAGGATTCTTAATTCAACGTCTCTTCGTTGTTAATTTTGTGGTTAATTCGTCATCTGCATAATGCAGGTTGTCTCCTCACTCGATTAACTGGATTTTTCACTTGCAAGATGCACACGAGCATAATCTGAAAATTTGCCAACTCTAGAATAACCTCAAATTTTGCAAAACAACAAATTACTCGAACCGAATAAATGACCGAGACCTTACTTGCGACATTACGATGTATGAACACTCGTGGTATGCAATCTTTAATCCAATAAGTACATTGGTTTTTGTGGCCTACACGATTGTTGACAAAATATGTGCACCGTTGACAGACGATGTTACGCACACTTATTCAGCGACACGTCGTCGCTGAATCCGCCAATCCACCGGTCGCGTTGTATCGGAAACGCAATAGCCTGGCACCCATAGGTCCACGTTATATCACGTGCAACGATGGCGTCCTTTGCCTGGTTCGAGGCTACACATCAGTCCAATCACGTAAGACCCAACGAGCTTTGTACAAGCAGCGTCGTGTGTTTCGGCACTTCTGCTTTAAGAAAATTTGTTTCTCGGTAACATCGCGGATGTGATTAATCATATCGTGATCATTTTTCATGTTAATCCGTCGAACAAGCGTGTGCGAGTGGTCTAGTTCGTAGTCAATTTCAGAACATCGTGTATGTGGTACGAGCTTTCCATCTTCTCCCATCGACTAATGCATTAAAAATTCGTTTTCCCCTGCGTCAGTGAAAAATCGCGATATCGTCAAGATTGTTTTTGTGAATCGATTCGTCGCGAATGTATTTTTTTCGAAGTGAAACAGAAGGTATGTCGCGTCATTGTTTACATTTAGCGAGTGAGAAATCGATAAACGAACGTATGTACGTGCGAGTTATGGGTTATGGAGAAAGGAGAAGCAACGAGACGTGGTCGAAGCGACCGAGAAACAGCAACTCGTGACGTAAAATATTCGACGAACTGGCGTATGGAACATTTCGCAACAGTGCGGCAGCACCGTGACAATGCGAAAACATCGAACGAGTGAGTCGACGTTATGCAAATAAATCAAATATGAATGTAAATGAATATTATTTACACTCATCTCGCAACAACCGAAAACAGATAAAAAATAATGATCTTTCCTACACGAATAATCAACATTTATTAAAAACAAAAAATCGGCGTTTCATAAAGACGAAGTATAAACGAAACATAATATTACGTCAATATCACTCCATACGCATATTATTTTCTTTTCTTTTCATACAATTCTTAGCAATAATATAGCAAGTCTATCCTGTACCGAGAAAAACCAAATGAAAATTAATCAATGCCGAGTATCTCGAGATTCAAAAGTACGAAGCGAAATATGTATAATTGTTTAGTATCACCATTCCCGATATACCGCATCGTAAAAAATATTTCCGATAACTCGATGAAACGGAAAAATCTCGCGTAGGTATATCGGGAAGATATTATTTTTTTCCGGTTCGCTTCAGCGAAGTTCGATTCGTCGTACGAATTTTAATTTTTTTTTTGTTTTTTAATTTTTTTTTCATTCTCGACCGTGCGTCTCGATGTACGTACATGTATAATCTCGTAGAGTGTGGATGGTGAGGAATGCAGTGGAGGAATTCGCAGCGCGCGAGATCACGTTCAAGGGGCTCTGTGGTGGTAGGCCCCCCCCCCCCCTTTCTCACTCTCTCTCTCATGCTCTCTTCTCCTCTTTTTCTCTCGTTCTCTCACCCTCTTCCCCTCGGTTATTGTCTAGGCGCTGTGTGTCGAAGGGTGAGGGCCTGTTGCACGGCTTTTGTTTTAAGCCAAACAAACGAGCTCGATGTTGATAGTGGAACGAGAAACGCGCTCGATACGACTACGCGAAGGTTCATACCCCCGCATACCTGTACTCCATGCTTGCATGGTATAGCGCACAATTGAGAGAGGGAGAGAGAGAGAGAGAGAAAGAGCGAAAAAAAGAGACGAAAAAAACTAACTCATTCGAACGCCCGGAGTCAGCACCTTTTCCCGTTATAACGCTGCAACATGCTGTCAGATAACTAATTTACCGTCGCTGCCGAATATGGAACGAGGCAAAAGTAAACAAATGCAAATATTCCAAAAACATTGAAAATTCAGTACATTACAAATTTTCGACGAGTCGGCAGGAATTTTAAATAAATCGTGATTTATAAATATTTGTTTACTTTTTATACACCTAGGTTGTTCAATAAATAGCATTTGCGTCAATTGTTTTTTCAAAACAATACAAAAAAACAAACAAAAAAATAACTAATTCTTATTTATTTTCGAAAAATAAACGATTATAAGGCCCCCCGAACCGTTCAGCGGTGTAATAGAGTACGTTTTTTTTCAATTTTCTTCCAGTCGAAATGTCTTTACGAAAAATAATGAATTTTTGAAAAAATTTATTTACTTCGAGTTTTGCGAGCGAGTCGTAAGATCGAGATAGGGAGGTTAATTTTGTATATAGTTTTGGCTCTACGAGCGAAGTCTACGGTTGGCTGGCTTATACCCTGTTGTATTTACAGTTTGATTTAGTGTCGCCGATCGCGGTCGTGCGAGCATTGCCTTGGGTAGGTACACGATTCGTAAATTTTCATACGGTCCGTTGGGAGAAGAAAGCGAATATCGATTATATAACTTTCATCGCATAGTTGAACGAATATATATATATATATACGTGCCGGGTGAAAAGAAATTTGTTTCCATGGACGATCGACTTGTTGATGTCTGGGGGAACAGTGATTCTTATCGGTCTCTCGTTGGACACATAACTATATACATTGTATGTAGCTCCGTGTCGTACGTAGTCTCGGGTCGTAAAGAAAGAAAAAAATCTGCCATTTTTTTTGCCACCGCCTCAATAAACTAGATTCCTATATTTTATCAGGAAATGAAGACAAATCAAGAAACAGTTTTTCATTACAGTTTCATCGAAGTTTAAATTTTTATAAAACCAAATATACAACGCGCATTTTCCAGTTATTTTACAAAACGAACAACAACAAAAATCATATTTATCAAGAGATATATAGGAGGGAGAATTAATTCGTCCTGGCCGATGTTTTTTTTTAACAATTTTTCTCGTCGTTTCGAGCGAGACGACGTTCATTTTTCACAAAAGTAATTAAAACTCGAGCAATTTAAAAGTTTAGCGACGATCGCCGTTCGTTTTGTACGTTTGACGCAACGTGAAACGTTTTTGTTAGGATTGTGCATTGAGATGTTTTCGTTCTTTCTTATATTTTTTTCTTTTTCGTTTTTTTTTCTTGCGTTTTTTTTCAATACTTACCCGACGCGATGCTACAATGTCGCTAATGTTTTGGTCCGTCGTGTCCCTTGTGTCGAACATCTCACGTGTAAGTACGTATTTTTCAACTTATGCCCCACTTTGAACCTATTTTTTTGGCATTTAATATTCGTTTTCGTCATAAAATAAATTTAGGGTCATAAAATATCGATGATTTACAACAAAAAATGCCTCGATAAAAAAAAAAAATGCATAATTACCGGAATACAAAGATTTGAAAAACGAGCTTTCCAACGCAGTATTTTTTCCGTTAGCCCTGAATTTACACTAAGGATCCTAAAAGCTCGTAAAACGTGTGAGAAAAAGATTTAAAAAAAAACAAAAATTTGCTTTACGAGTGGATTAACGAGTTGAGAAAAATATTCGCGCGAACGATATTTCACGGTAATACTCGACGTCGGGGTAATATCGTTAGTTTTTCGTTCTCTTTTTCTGTACAAAACAATCGTCGCGGTTTGGTCTTGGACCAAAAATGTCGACAAAAATTATCAAAATTTTGAAAATTTTACAAACATTTTTTTTTTCACAATTTTGTATTTTTTCCTTAAACGATACAAATTTTCCACGATATCGTAGGAGTGTACCTGGTACTGTATTACCATTGTGTACGTGATGCATAAATATCCCCGCCCCCCGACCCCGCGCTGTCGCCATATTTTTTTTTCCGTCTCTAAGATTCATATCCAGAGTTTCGCGAAGCGAGGAAGATTAAATAGTTTCTTCATTTTTCTCCCCGTCTAACCTCCTTTTCCTCAGATCCCCCCTCCCCCTCCACCACTCCACGCCGATGTCTTGTTTTCATTCTACTTCGTTTCCGCAGCTCCGTCTAGTCGACGAGGCTTTTGTCCACGAAACGGGCCGCCTCTTCTCTCCTGTTGCTCCGACCGGCCACGAAAAAGCTTTTTTTTACATTTTGTTTTCTGTTTATTTTTGTTTCTTAGTTTTTTTTTTCTACGATTTGCCGAAAGTCCTTTGAGCCCTCTTTTGTTTATTTCTCGGCTTCGCTATCTCGGTCAACAGTCCTGGCTCTTTCCTATCTCTTCCCGTGTCATTACGTCCATATATATATATATATATAGTATTATGTCCCTTCGCAATTCACTCAGAAGCCGGGAGTCAAAGACGGGGCGCAAATATATAGGTATATATATATATATATATATATATATATATATATATATATATATATATATTTTTTGTTCCACCGGCCGAAAAAAAGCTCTTCACCGTTCGCGAAAAGTAAAATCGAAGGATATACGAGAGATTCGACGGTTCGTCGATATAGGAGAAACGGGGTGGGCGCGCATGCGCGGAATTTCTAACGTTTCGTAAATGGTCAACGTTGCGATGATACGAAAGAAACGCGAGGCGAATAACGCAGCAGAGGGACGAACGTATTCGTATCGAATTCCCATAAATTTGATTTCGTCTCGTTGACAGTAGGTCATTTATAGAGGGAAACAAAAACAAGGATAGAAAATAAAGGATATTGAATATTTTTGAAAATCTTCGAACGATGAAAATACCGAATCGCGAATTACCATTTTACCAGCATTGAAAATAACACTTTTTATTTCAAAACGTGGCCATATTTCGAAAAATAAACAAAATTTGGAACGGCTAGGATCAACGATAGCTATTATAATTGCAAAAGTTTTACATATCCGACTATTGTTGTTCGAGTTATCGTCCGCACTAGTTCGAAAAACGTGGTTTCGAGAAAAATGTATTGTACTTCAAATACTGTTTTTTGTTTCCAATAAAAAATTATTTTAATGAACTTTAATGAATATGGAATAACATATATTTTTAATTAAGCAAAAAAAGCCATACAGTGAATTAAAAAAATTCATGAACAAAACCCTATTTTTCTGACCATCACAGTGTTGTCCTGCCTTAAAACTCCTAAAATTCGGCGCGCCATGAACGTTCCACAATATTCTTATAGAGACGAAATCTTCGAATAAAAGCGAATGAGTGTGAAAGAGAGAGAAAGAGAGAGAGAGAGAGAGAGAGAGAGAGAGATCGAATGATGCAAAGATTTTCTCACGAGACAAACGACGTTAACGGAGATAAAGAAATTTATAAATACGAGACCGGCAAGCTGATACACGAAAGGATTACGTATAAACGTCATCGAAGAGAATATAAATTAAATGTCGAATGTCGAAAGCGACGAAAGGAGATAAATGGCATTGGTAGGACAGACTCGAGGATGCTCTAGGATGTATGGAAGCTACTCTCCAAAAAAAGAAAGAAAAAACAAAACGAGGGGAGCTAAAAATGGCCGTTGGTTCGAAATGAGAGAGTGCTCGGCCCAGAATCGATCCGATTAAGAGCTCACACAGGACTCGAGCTATATTTCTCTCTCTCCCTCTCTCTCTGTCTTTCTCTTTCTCCTCTTGGATAAATTCCCATTTCCGGAAGTGGGCCGGGAACGTTTTTCGCGAAAATCACCCGTGATCCTTTATCGCGAGCGCACGAGCGGCATTTCTTGTCTCGAAACGCGAAAGGAGAACCGTACCGCGATCCTCGTATCCGTCGATTCTCCCGTTGCGGTGGCTACTTGTCTTTCTCTCTATTTCTCTCTCTTTTTCCCTCTATAGGTACCTATCGGAATCGATTTATCCGTTTATATGGGCGAACGAAATACCTTCAGTGTATTCCAATTTTTCTCGATCTTCCCGTTGTCGCGAGACGATTCACGCGACGATTGTCACAACGAAAATTTCCGTGAGGGTTTTTCGATCGATCGGTGAAAGAGAGAGAGAGAGAGAGAGATAAAGAATTTAATGTCTCGATTCGTAACGACGCGATTCTCGATAAATCTTGAGTCGAAGTTTAACTATAAAAGAATCGATAAAAGGCGAACGGGGAGTAAAGTGGAGTATCGTTTAAATTGTACGGGAACATTTCAATTCGTACGAAGGCGATCGATTTAATATGTATATATATTTGTTTTAATGAAAATCGATCGACTATCGTTTCCGTAAATTACAAATTTGACCGGGTAATGTTTATTTGTTTCGTTTGTTAACTTTGAACAAAATGTACTTTCGAAAACTTCTATGACGCTCGTCATAATTTCTCATTCCTTCGATTAAGGACGAATACAAGTTTTGTAATATCGACGAGAAATTGATAAAACTAGGATCGAAAAACCGGCACGAGATCTGAAAAACTTCCTAGGCACTGGTCAAAGGGAAATATGTCGAAATTAATAAAAAAAAAAAGAGACAACTATTTCATACGATGTCCGACAAACATTGAAAATTGAAAAATACCCGACCGCGATCGTTTGATGGGAGGAAAAGTAAATACAAAGTGCACATGACAGTCGAGGAAAGAGGGAACTGGGATAAAAATAAAATGATTTTACGCCGATGCTACATTGGTTCTTTCTCTCTCTCTCTCTCTCTCTATCTTCCTCGCAGTTCAAAGGAATTTTCACCTGTTCATTTTTCCGGAATTCCTCCGGCCAGCCCTTTGCCACAACTCTCACTCTTCTCCCACACAGAGAAAATAAGAGCGACGTCAGAGGCAAGAGGGGTGAAGGCGATGAGGGGGGGGGGGGGGGGGTCGTAGAATCGGACTCGCGAGTGAGGAAAGAGGAAACTTCTGACCTCGTGTTTCCGCGTCAGAAAATACACACAATATTCCTCAGACGTGTTTCCTGCGTCGATCGAGACTTGAGCGCGTTTATCCCCCCACCCTCCGCGCCCTTTTGAAGTCAACGGTACAATGCAGTTTTCTTTCGATTCGACGTAGAAATTGTGTTAGGGTGTAGTCGCCGTAGTTCGATAATCGATGTCGTGCGATGCCAACGTGTTCTAAAGTATGTAGGTCGAAACGTCGGGAAAGAAAAAAAAACAAACAAACAGAAATTTCGAAAAGTTGACAAAAAATCGAAATAAAATTACCTATTTATAATCGTCGAAAGATTTGTTCGAATTTCATCGATCCATTTCTTTCGTTGAATTTCACTTCGTAAGACAATCGATATTTTGCATTTTAGAAATATAAAAAGATTGAATTTTATTTATGACTTAATTTTTGGAATAATATGGCAAATTTTATATTACCAAAAAATATGAGGAACATTGTAAAATTTTATTTATAGCTTATAGGATTGCGTCTCTTTGAGCGTAAATGAACATATACGCAGATTGCACTCTTACGTTCTACTATTTACGCTTCGCTTACGTCCAACTTCCATTCGCGATCGCTTGGAAACTCATGGTACACTTCGCTTTACATATCCTCGTTGTACTTGCATTCAATCGCGTTTACGCTTATATATATATACATATATAAATTCTCACATCTATATAAACATGATATATACATACATTTATATATAATATTCATTCAAAGGGGATTTATGTGTATATATATATATATATATATATATAGAGGCATAAATATCGATGCGTAGATGTGTGCTATTCGGTACAGGGCGTAGTTTAGTGGGTACAACGTGTACGTTAGGGGTTTGCAGCACGAGCGAGCGAAGCTTCACGGATATGTCGAAGCAATACGAGGGTTCAGTCATTTGCATTTGGATCTCGACAACTCTTCTCGTGCCTCTCTCTCTCTCTCTCTTTCTCTCTCTCGTCGAATGCCTCGACAATGAACCTTGTGAATTGCACTAAGTTTGTATGTGTGGAACGAGGGAAGAGAGAGAGAGAGAGAGAGAGAGAGAGAGAGAGAGAGAGAGAGAGAGAGAGAGAGAGAGAGAGAGAGAGTAAGAGCGAGACTGAGCAGGGCAATGAGAATTGCTTCACATCGAAACAGAGTTCTCAACCACTCGTACTTTATCTATTTCACGATCTCTTTGAGTACACACACACTCACGTCTCGAGTAGTTACTAGCTTGCACGAATTCACGTTCTCTTAAGAGCGTGCACGTGTACGGAATTTACACACGTGTATTTTAAGGTTAGGAAACACCTTCGTGTTTCGTACCCGCTCTCACACTCGGTAGAACAGGCACGGCTCGACGTTACGAGCTTTTGTGCGAGAAGAGACACACGTACGTCGAAGGTTTTCAGTCGGTGGTTTGTTTGCAATTTTGAGAGGGAGTGACAGAGAGAGAGAGAGAGAGAGAGAGAGAGAGAGAGAGAGAGAGAGAGTCAAGAGCCCAAGTCACCCAATTTTGCCGCATCGACGACGTATATAAGAGGATTTCGTCCCCCTCCCCCTCTCCGTCCCTTCTTCGCTCGTTGCGACGAGAATAAAAGAGAGGCTTTTCCTCGGAGTAGCATGATTGACTTTCTCTGACCCGGAAAATGAAAAAGGCTTCTCTCCCTTCTTTCTCTTTCTGCCCTTTTCATTAATCCGATTTTCTCATTCTTGAATCTTTACCCGCCGATGCCTTTCATCACGATTCTTTATTACTCTTTTCTCTCTCTCTCTCTTTCTCTCTCTCTTATACTCTCGTGCCTTAGATTTCACGTTCTTGGTGATGTTATTTCGCGAATTGGACTTGCAGCTTGAGTATAAGAAGAGAGTATTAACGTTGTCTACTCGTTCGAACGAATCGTCTTATTTACGAATCACCTACATTCAATTATTTACGACAAATTTAATTTTCAGTTTCTCACGATTCAATGGTTTTTTGTTTTATTGTGAATTGTTTTTTTTCTTCTTGATTTTCATTAAACTGAATTTATTATTTTCATTTTTTTAAATCACAAGAATTCAATCCCTTCTTTCGATTCTGATTTTGAGTTTAGTTCAATTATAAAGTAAAGATTACATTTTTTGTTTGCAATTTCGATGTTTAATTCGTACAATTTCGTACGAAACGGATCGAATCGTCGTGTTAACGATCTGGTTGACGATTCGACAGCTCAATTTTCGCGTTAAATTTAACGAGACATTCCCTCCCCCTCGGTTCGTCGTACTACAACTCACTATCTCGAAGTGGGGATAGGACACGAATCACCTGATTTTCCTCGATTCGAGAAAGAAGGAAAAATAAAAGTTTCTCGAGCTGTAATCGTTCCGATCGTTTTCCTTCGATTCAGCGTCTCCTCCTCGTTTCGTCCTCCACCGAATGAATTTTTCACCCGTTCTTCTTTCACTTTTATTTTTGTCTCTATATTTTATTTTCCTCCTCTTCTAGCGGCGCTCTCGTTTTTTTTACGCTATAACGCTCAGCTCAATCTCCCTCGCTGTCTCTCGAACTTCAGCTTCGCGCATTCTCCTCTCTTTTGCATTTTTCTCTTTATAATACATAGCGAGATATAAATCTATATATATATATATTTATCAACTTGAGAATTCCATCCACCGAGACATTCCATCCGATGACCTCGGTCTGTATTCACCTTGAGATGGAAAGATCGAGAAAGAGAGAGAGAGAGAGAGAGAAGGAGAGAAGAATGGGAAAATAGGCTCTTCGCCGGCTTTCTTCGGCTTTTCCTTGTTCTTTTCGACCCCTTGTTCTCCCCCCTCCCCCCCTCTTTCACCCCTTATTTCGCGTTAGTCTCTTTTCTACGTCGGTACAGGGCGCAGTTTTGCTTCCTCGAGCGTCAGCATACTCGAGCTCCTATCTCTATTCCACTGAACTATACCCATACCAGGACTACTCTATAATATACATATATCTATATCTATATAGAGAATATATGTATATACATATATTGCCAGAGGCATACTCGAGGAGTCTAGGGGATATAGTTAAAATGGAGCGCTGACCGAAAACTTCAATATTCCGGCTCTTTCACGACGGAAGTAAAAGGAATAGTGAAAAGGGAGAAGAAACGAGAGAGAGAGAGAGAGAGAGAGAGAGAGAGAGAGAGAGAAAGTGAAACTGGAGGGGTCCAGATATCGGAAGAGATCCCAAGTCGCGTTGGAAGCTGGGATAAAAGGGATTGAAGAAGAGTGGAATGAGAAAAAAAAGAAGAAAAAAAAGCGTATTCGGGGTAGGTGGAGGAGAAATGTTGGGGAGGGGGGTGGGATGACGGTTGGGGAGGGTGGTGGAGAGAGTTAGAGAGAGCTTATCTCGTGATAGTGGCGGTAGTCGCGGTGGAATATCAGAGTAAAAAAAAATTGGAAGGGGTTTGTGCACTATTTTTCCACCCTTCCTATCCTCTCGCGGATTAGAGGGGTATGAAAATATCGTGCCTGCAACGTACGGCTTCGAAACGAGATATTTCGTCATCGCACTCGTCGACGATTTCGTCCGTTCATCCCTCACTTCCTTCGCGAACGTTTGTACAGTCGTATAGAACGTTTGCACGATAAATCTTGTGTACATAAAACAGACGATTGATATTTCATAGTTCGGTGGTGAGAGGGGGGAGACGGGGGCTGTGTGATGGACGAGAAACAATGTTCCTAATCAAATTTCGAGGTTCGGACCATTGCCTCGTGAGAACGTGTTGGACGAGGGTTGGAAAGATTTTATTTTGGTTTGGACGGACGAGATAAATTTTGATGACGGGACAAGGGAGTTTGGTGCAAGGGATGTTTAATGGGTCGAGGAACGCCGTTATATATATATATATATATATGGGAAAAGCCGAGTGTTCGATTACCGTAGTGTATTTATACAGTACGATGGCGTAACAGAGACGGAAGAGATCGTGAGCGCGAGAGAGGAAAAGCACCCGAGGCGCTGCAGCCTTCTGTGTAATTTGTAGTTAAATGTTTGGCCAGTAGTAATGGTCCGCCTTGGGTCAGACATCGCCTCCCTATCTTCATAGCCCGAATGCTTACGACGATGTTTCATGGGAAAATTGATTTCTCCGGCCGATTTATATTCGAGTATTTTAAACGATAAATTGTTGGTCAATAAATTGAATCTTCGTAAGAAATGGCAACTTGTGACCGAGAGAAGGGGAAAAACTCGACGAGAGATTCGCGAAACGTCGACGAGTCTTTAAATTTCATATTGAAAATTTAATATTAATATTGTAATCGAAGTTTACGTATTTAATACCGGAGGTTAATAGTCGCGTCGCGAATTGATATTCATATGAAAACGTATTATCGAATTTTAATATTTAACGGGCATAACTTTAATATTTAACGACGGTCGATGAAATTCAAATTTAACGTTTACTGTCTACATTTTTAAAATATGACGGTTGGAATTAAATACTGATGAAAATTGTTGGTACGAATACCACTTCGGTCATCGCTTGAATATACTTCTAATGGGATCGTGCTTTTAACAGGAAAAAGTATAACGTTACTCGAAAAACAAAAAAAAAACGAAAATAAAATCACTTATTTCGTCCATCAAAAAAATGTCTCTGCCATATTTTTCAAAACATTTCGTGCGTCCATTATCAATCCGATGTTCCCGCGGCAAATTCCTTTTAAAACATTATAATTCAAGAGCGAGATTGAAATTTAATGATATTCAATAGAAATTTAACGTTTAATTACGCCATCAAAATTCTAGAAATTCAACATTGACATTAAAATTGAATATTAATGAAAATTTTATTTCAAACGCCACCCTCATTGCCCTCCGACAAAGCTCCTAACGGTAACCACGCTTTTAACACGAAAATTCTGTCGTATTCAATTTACCTCGATAAAAAATTTAAAAAAATCTCTTCCTCGAAATGTTTTCAAACATTTCATAAATCCATTAGCAAACACGTATCAGGCAACGCGGCGAGTGCGCTTCAATTATCTACGGTACCCATTAGACTTTGAAAGAAAAAAAGAAAAAAAACCACTACCTCGCCTCCACCCTATAAGAATTAACAAAGCGCACGACGACTAACGAGACTGTGCGAGCGCCTCGTTAAAAAAAAAAAAACGAAAAAAAAAAACATTGAGATCGATAATGCAATTTCGTAGTGACGATCGACCGTGCGAAAATTGAGTTTACAGTACGAGAGACGCGTGTACTCTCACAATCAGAATACGTGCGCGCGGTCAGTGGAAGAGACCGACGTGTGTCCCGCCGCAGTCGAGTAGTTACGGGTCGAGACAAGTAGATACGGTCGGGCTTTGGTCAGACACGTCCCGCGCATAACACGGTCCGACGTCGCGAGGGCCTTCGCGTTACTGAGAACATCCCGTATGCACGAAACCCACACTCGCTTCTCGTCTTCTGGGTAAATCGAGGACGAGAGTACGTCTCGAGATATCGCGCGACCCGACTCTCGTTCGCTGCGAGAGCTGCGAGCTCGTTAGAAGTTACGCGGCCTAATAACACCTATCGTTGGTCCGTGTGTAACCGGAGAGTTTCGTATCTCGTAGCTCGTCGATCATACGGGTCAACGATTATCGATCGATCTACCAAGAACGTATTGCCAAATCTCGAACGATAAAGGATTATTATTGGTGTATCGCGTCGCAAAGCCTAACCATCGGGTACAACGTTAATCCGATATGGAACGTTGCCCGATCATCGTTGATCGCGAGAGACGCGAAGAGGGTGGGAAGAAACGCACTGTTGACGTTCACGCTTCGATGGAGTTCTAGCACTCGACTCGCGAATTAATGGAAAATTAAATGAAAATATGAAAAATTTTGAAATTTCTGGAAAAATTGCAATTTTTGAAAAAATTTTCAAAATAAGATTCACTCTTTTGTTATCATGTTTTTAAAATTGCGAGACGATGAATTGGGGATAAATTTCACGGATAATTATTTTCGGAGGAATACTAAGGAAAAATAGATTGAAAAAATGCCAAGCGTAAAATTCGTTTCTCCCTTATTTTGGGATTTCGCTGGTATTCGTATTTTCCGTTCGGTCGTTGTACGTACGAAAATCCTAGCCGAGGTTTAAATCACGAGACGATCTCATCTCGCGTGGCCCGCCACGCCCGAGATAACGAAGCGTGACCATACTAAATAGAATTTACGTGACCCAGTTGAGCCCGGTGAGCGGAGACGGCTCCTCCCACGAGACGAGAACGATGGTGGAGCCTGTGCGTTTACCCGCACGGGCTATTCATTTATTTAGATTTACGCCATTATGGTATATATCCATCCCTCTTGGACGACGCTGTTATACGAGCTCTTTGGCGCACGATCGAACCCCTTTTCGGTCTTGAGTAATTGAATGCATTCCATATATGGGCATATATCTCAATAAATAAATAAAACAAAAACAAAACGATATCGAGAATCGTCGAGAATTTTTACCAGCGTTGAAACAAAATACAAGTCTGCGCAAAAACTTAGAAAAATAAAATTACTCAAATCGTTAATAAATTATTTAATATTTTTCTTAAAAAGAAAAAAACGAAAAAGAGGATTTTTCGGATTTTAAAAGTCGTTCGACGGTAAATTCGTGCGAAACATTTCCAATTCGGTCCTGCGCCGAGGTAGAAGGGGTCGGGTTTTGAATTATAAACGAGGAATTTGCGTAAATTTGCGATGTCGGAGGTTCGGCGAGCGAAACAACATATTTCTCGTTCGATATTACATTGTTTTTTAATATTACAGATTTTTTTCACGTGCGAGGGTTGAAAATATTTTATTTCGATTTTGTAGTCTTTTTGTTTTTTTATATAATCCACTCGAATTCACGCCGTGCCATTTCGATGGTGCATTACGCATGGCCGACCGGGCTTCGTTGCTGGGGCGATAACGTATAAAATATATATTACGAGGAAATCAATGAAATTATAATTTTTGTTTTTTACCCAAAATACCAATTTTTTGGAGAGTTTGCTTATAACGATAACAATTATCCTACTTTTTTTTACAATGATTAATTCTTTGAACAATTTCTCGTTTCAACCAACCAAAATTGTTGTTTCATCGAAAAATAATTTCACCATCGTTAATTGGGTATTTTCAAAATTCAACTATTTTATTTCTCACTCTGTCGATACAAATTATTATTGATCTGAGGAAAAAATCATTCACCCTCGACCTCGGTAGTCCGACCGTCGCCCTTAAAAAGTTCAAAAGTGAAGTAGAAACGTCTTCTTCGATCTTATAAAACAAACTGACGTCCCAGGCGCCGGCTGTGCCCGTATTTTGTCCGTCCCCTCTCCCATCGGCGACTTCTCCAAAACCGTACCGGGTGTTGTTCAAACTTCACCTATACTTTTTATTTACAGGGTGTGCAAAAGAGTAAACGTTCGTTAAACACGGCGCTCGCGTTTCTCGCGAAAAGAGAAATGTTTTTTCAATCTTTCCTCGGTCGGGGCGAGACTCGAAACTTTCGAAAGTTCCTTAAGCTTTTTTACGTGACAATTTTTATTTTTCCCACTTTCATTCGTCACTGATAAAATTAATTATTTATCGTGAAAATATTATTCGACTAAAAGGAGAGAAGAAAGAAAAAACAAGTTTCGTTCGTTTTCGAAAACGAAGTAATTTCACGATCCGATCAATTTTGGCACCGCCTGTACGCCGCGTTTATAATCGTTATACTCGTATTCTCTTCTCGGCTCTCCTTAATTACTCGGGCGTGCTGTTTTCTCACTCCCGGATAATTTGTTTGTGTCCCTATGCTCCTCCGAACGTTGACGTACACGACTCTCTTCCACCTCTTTGCTCCAGAGACCGACGGAAAGTAATTGTCTCGACTAATTTCCTTCGTTGGTGCGAGCAAGCGCCGTGGATAATTTTCCATTCTCGCACTAACAACCAAACGCAGTTATCCTCGCGATATTTTATGCCGATTAACACCGTCGCCCGTTCCTGTCCCCCCCAAAAAACACACACATACACACACAAGCAACTAAATAAACTACCGAGAAAAATTTCTAATCGTAATACAAAATAAATAAATAAAATTTGTTTTTCAACGACATCGTCTTCATTTTTAATTAACTTTCATAAACTTGTATCACCCTCGGCGATTACGAGAATTTCGAAAGATTTGTTTATCTTAGCAAGAAACCGTCGTCAATCTCATTCCGCGAGGGGAAAAAAAACTCGTCGAGCTTCTCTAACAAATTAATTATGAAGTGTAGAAGCGTTGAGTCGACTTTCTCGGTGGAAAAGCGGATTTGACACGAGACGAGAGCAAACTGACGTTGAACGTGTAGCAAAATTGGGCAGGGGTAGAGACTCTCTCCCCTATATATACATATAAGGTGTCGAGCGAGTCTCTACTCGTATTTATACATATATAGGGATGAAGACTATATATAAATATGTATACAATGTATATACAGATATGTATATATATATATATATATATACATAACTTCATCCCTCTATGGTAATGCGTTCCGGAGTTTCTAAACCGACGGCTAACACTACGCTCTCACACGAACTTGATTTTCCCTCGAGTCGCTTTTATATCCCTCTCTCTCCCTCTCTCTCGCTCTCTCCCTTTATATATATATAAAGTGAGAGAGAGAGAGATACGTATGACGCAATCGTCAGACAAAATCCGTCCACTTGGGTCGATCCAGTTTTCCCTATGCGAGAGTGAGAACTATCACTGAAAAAGGGGATGACATTATCACAGCGAAGATGTGGAAATATACCGAGGATTAGAGTTCGTATGCAAATGGCGAACTGCCGTTGAGAATAAAAGAACAATTCTCAGAGTTGTCCCGGGGGACGAACGGTGAGTAGTCCGAAAACTCTTCGAATGCCATGAACATTACGTGCTCATCGTTTGCCGAACTAATAAATGGGGTTTGTATGAAACGATAATATAAATTATATTAATGGACAACGATGGGTACGAGGTCGGCGTGCGGTTCTGACGACCGTTGAAGTTAAGCAGCATTGCACGCTGCCAATACTTGGTGCGGTGACCGCTTCGACGGTAATTTTTCCAGAACTCGATGTTTATTCCCCTGTAGGAAGGTGTTAAAATTTGGAAAGTCCCGAACTGCACCTGACGTTTCCTGCGGTTTCAACGCCCTCTAGGCCAATAGCCCTATAGTGAAGAAAGGCGTTCGCAGACGCACTAGAAAAGTTAGGTTAGGTGAGCGGAAGTGCCTGGTGATAAAAATCTTAAAAGAATAAAAACGGAAAAAAAGATTGCGTTGTAAAAATTCGAGAGGGTATAAAACATCCCATCCGGAAGGGTTGGAAATACATTGAATAAATAAATAAAATCGAATTATCGACCAAAGTACATTTATATCTTGTCGAAAAGTAGTTCGTTCCTCTCGTGGTACCGGCTCGTCCCGACGAATATTTTCTAAGGTTATAAGCGAGTGTTATGAGGGATTCTTAATGATAAAGTTACCGACTATTGATTCCGTTCACGAGTAACTTCGAGATGTACTCCGTGTTTCAAAAGAGCTTTAATTAGCTCTCTCTCTCTCTCTCCCCCTCTCACCAAAGTTTCTTCGTTGATTACACGAGTTACCGTTAATTTAATTAGGAGTTCTCGCTCCGATTTGCAAGAACACGATACAATGGAGACCGAGAATCGCCTCTGGACGATGAGAAAGACTGATCTTGGTCGCGAGGGTAGCACGACGAGCGTACTTATCATTGGAGCGCGCGAGAACGATACGCGAAGTCGAGAGGAGACGGGTCGCGCGTATCCGCGGTCGAAACGGAAATCCTCCGAAGGAAAGCGCCATCTACGTAACCGATCGTTGGTCGGGACTGAAACTCGCGATGCCGACTCGTGATACAATAACGAGGAACGACGAGAACGGAAGATAACTTAGGCAACTGCATTTATCCGTCTAGTTTTCTTCGAGTTCGCGACTTCTCCGCTCCGCAGCAGCGCGACTAACGTATCGGCGTCTATCGAATAAAGTACAGTGGTACCTCGGTATACTTTGCAATGCTTTCGAATACGTCCTGTTTGAACGTGACAAATTACACTCGTTATACGACTTTTATTCGATATACGACATCAATTTTTAATATGAATTTTGAATAATTTTAAAATAATTATCCCAGAGGAAAAATTAAATTAATAATAAATTATATTCGTAGTCGATGTATGACTGACTGATTATAAAATTAAGGATATCATGTAACGAAATATAAGCTGAAAATAGAAGGCACAATACGTTTTATTCCATTTGGTTTGTTAATTTAGAATTAGGTTACATTTATATTTGACAAATTAATTATGTTTAATAATTTAGTGAATATTTTTTATAAACTTCTAGGAAATCGTTTAAATGCTGGTCAGGGTCGATAATTTATTACGTAGTTTGCTTAATAATAGTTTAATTTAAACCGTAAATGTGGTACATTGTGCTAAGTAGCGTGTTTTAATTTCCATGAAATTTGAATCTTTCCTAGTGCGACGCATGCGCAATATGGATGACTAAGATTGAGACATAGACACGAGTAAGATAATCGGTCGAATGTCAGCAAGTCAGGTGCTAAAGAAGTAAACAATATTCGTTATAAAGAAGTAAACTATTTCTTAATTTTCTCCTAATTTTGATTTCTAAGTCAAATTTGTTTTACACGATAACGAATTAATCATTATTACATTACTACTGATGGGAATGATTGATCCCAACCTTCAGGAATGAATTCATGTCGTGTATCGAGGTATCGCGTACACACTACTGATTGCGAGTCTCGATTTACAATTTATTTACACTCTTCATTCACAAAATAAAATAAAAATATGAGTAACGATGTTTCCTTAATTAAAGATAAATTACACCGTGATTAATCATTGAAGCTTATTTAAACAATCCATAATTAATCGAGCGGTTAATACAGCGAATGATTAATTACTTGTAATTATTATGGAGACATAATTTATTAGAATAATTATAACGATGATCGTTCGGTCAGAAAAAAAAGGTTGGAGCTTCCCGCCGAGTTATTAAATCCCGTTTTTTATTCGACGAACAAAAAGTCCGATTTATTCGCACTAAGGGGCTTCGCGGCGGCAGGAGGGCGCTGGGGGGGGGGAGGGGTTACGAGTATAATCACCGGTTTTGGTGGACCCCGTACGAACGAGGATTTTCGGGGGGGGACCTCGTGGATTGTTTCGATGTTTCGTATAGTAAAGGCCGGTTATATATCCCGGCGAATTCGGAGTGGCGTAGAAAACGAGACAAGGTATTAGTAGTAGAGCGAGAGGAGGATAATCGTACGAGTGCGTAAGGTGTGAGTGAGAACGAACGTCTCTCTATCTCTCTCTCGCTCGACGAGCGTGAGTAAACGCAATGTTTTGCAGTAGCGTAGAGCCGCGCGAGAGAGAGAGAGAGAGAGAGAGTGGGAGCGAGAAAGAGAGAGAGGGATAGATAGATAGAGAGAGAGAGAGAGAGTGAGAGAGTGAGAGAGGGGGATAGAGAGAGAGCGAGAGAGTGAGCGAGCGCGGGAGCAACAGCGGCAGCGTCCACGGTGGGGCGCGTGGGTGTTGCGCTCGTGCTCGGTGGGCTTGCCGGGTCGGGCGGCTGTCACTTGTCAGTTGGCCGCGAGCGTTCGAGCCGCGAACATCGTGTTTGGTGCTCGTATCGCTCCGTACGATTATTATTCTCACGATCGACCCAATAATTATTTCGTCAACGCAAAATATTTATCTCTCTCCCTCTCTTTCTCTCTCACTCTCTCTCTCTCTCTCTCTCTCGCAATAATACAAACACCGAGAATATTTTCACAATTATCGAAAGCTTCTCGAGAATAATCGAAGTGACGTTATAACGGTTATATTATTTTTCATGATATCGTCGTACGAACGAGGCGGCGATTCTATCATCGCCAGCCAAACTTCGAACGTAGACAGCGCGTTCCCGCGGAACGCGCGAAACTCGAAAGATCCTCGAGGTTCGACCTGTCGTCGTCGTCGTCGTCGTCGTCGATCGATCGTCAACGAAGATATCGTCGTATCGCGACGCTAATCGACACGTCGAGCTTCGAGCTCGGGGTCAATTGTTCCCGCTCGACCTTTGTCTCGTTTCACGCGACGAGTCTCGCGTTACTCCTACTTTTCAGATTAAAAATCACGTCTTCGACGCTCTTATCTTATTATCAAATTTAATATCATCGCGCTAATCGATAATCGATAATCGATCGACCTTTATCGAATTATTTATTTATCAGTGCGAAAATCAGTGTTGCTTCGTAATTCGGTCGACGTTATATCGAGTGTCTGTGCGTTTGTGCTCGTTTTTTTTTGTTTTGTTATCGTCGTATCCTCGCATCGCGCGGAAAACCGGCTGTGCTCTCGCGCCCGTTTTCTCTCTCTCTCTCTCTCTCTCTCTCTCTCTCTCTTTCTCTTTCTCTCTCTCTTTCTCTCTCTCTTTTATTTTTACAACGTCGCTAAAGTGTTCCGATATACCGGAAGTTTCATTCATTGTGTTCAAGCCCGGCGTGGGCTCTCGTGCGTGTCGTTATTTTTGTGTGTATCGATTTAAAAAAACGTATATATATATACAAATAAATATATACACGAGCTTTGTTTCTTTTATTTCGGATTAATATCAGCGCCAGGAACATCGTTCGGTAGCTCGAAGAATTTTTCATCAACGAAAAATCGTCACGACGAATAGTCGGTGAGTCTACGATTTTGTCATCAATTACAAATTTTCTCGAACCTTTCGATCGTCGCGATAAAAATATAATCGTTAAACAAATACAATTATTTATAATTAATTTATTAAAATTATACATACGTGATAAACGTATGATTTAAAAAAAAAATGTTTTTTTCAACGATCCCGAACGAATCGCGCATCGAAAGGTTGGAGAGAAAATTTAAGTACGATGGGCGAGCGCACGGTGGAAGATTGGAGTGCACGCCGGTGGCCGTGGGACTACGAAACGTCGTCACGGTCACGCACCGTGACGAGAGAGCCCTCTCTCGGTGCGTCCGTGCCAATTTGTCGCGTGTGGTGTACATCACTGTATACATCGCATATACACATATATTTATATATACATACATATATATTTATATTTATATATGTATGTATATATATATATATATATATATATATATATATATATATATATATATATATATGGGTGTGTGTGTGTATGACTGTGTATGAGCTTGTACTATATACGTTACGTACCTTTTAACATGCGGCGCACCGTAGAAACGGCGTGGGCAGCTGACGTCCCACGGAACACGCGTGATTTACTCGTTATTCTTCGATTTGGCAATTCGCGAGAGAATAACTCGAAGACGCTCGATCCTTGTTTTACGAGCGCGAATTTTTTTTCCAACGATTTATCACGATCGTACGATAATTGACGAGTAATCAAAATACGAATCGAATGAAATTTTTCAGTTGGATTAAAGAATCATAATATTTCATGAAAATTAATTGAAAAAAAAAGATCGATATTTCGACGGATTTTTTTAATCAGTTATTTCGATAATTCGGGAGAAATCAAAATATAAATCGAATCGAATTTTTCAGCTGGATTCAAAAATGATATTATTTTAGCACGTTGGTTTCAAAAAGGTTTATTTTTTGGCAGTTTTGTTTTAATGTAAAAAAATATGCTGGTTTATTAGAGAAAGAGCCGGAATCGAGGAATTCTCTCGCGTTCTCCGAGAACTTTGTTGGCAAACGCGAGACCCGGAGAGAGGCTTACTTTTTTTCGAGTCCTTCGAGCTTGAATTTTGGGTAATACTTCGTCGTGTCGCTACAAATACGGGCAGGAAAAGCTCGCGAGACTTCGAGACCCACGCGCACCTGTTGTTCCGTGACTTCTCCACCGGCGAAGATTGCGTTTGCAGTTCTGTAATGTGTTTACCTTTATTTATCGCCGCGTAGTACCGTGGCACGCGAGAGCTCGGTTTGCCAAACTGATTAAAATCGTTGTCTCGCGTATTTCAAAATTACACACTTTTTCGATGTTCAACAACTTTATCAAAAAAGTCCAATTCTCATGCACTTTTTTATATCGAAACAATTGTTTATTTCAAAACATTCTTTAAAATATTAATATTTTACAACGAAAAGGAAAAAAAAATTCAAAAATTCAGATTTTTTATAGTTTTTTTTATTTTATTTTTTTAAATTAAAATTCGTTTATTTTTTTCAATTCTTTCGAACTAACGATATCTTACAACGAACATGCCTTTCGTAAATATACACGCAGAAGCACGCCCAGGCAGAAACAAAAATATTCCATCATTTGCAAACAAATTATTCAATTTATAAAAATGTTACACCTGATGAATTTTCAACTAATTTTCTTCATAAATAGTTCACCTTATTGATTGCAAATTTACCCATCGCGCGAATCTTCGTCGACGTAAAAAATATCGTTTTTTCGCAAAAAAAAACAAAATAAAATAAAATAAAACGTTAGAAGAAAAAAAAAGTACGTAAAGTCGCGATCACGTGTTCGCCTCACGTCGTGAAAATTATAATGATCGTCGCTCGTCTCGACGATCGCCTCGTTACACATTAACGCCCGACGAACTCTCGCACCCGCCTTTTTTTAAACACTCGCGTTGCGTAATTTACACACGCGCGAGGCGACCGTTTAACGCGATAATACGCGTTTAATAACCCAAATACCTTCTTTTCGCGTTCGGCAGCGTGTCTTCTCTTTCATCGTCGTATTCGTACGTATGACGTATCGCACGTGTAAACAAGATTGCTCGCGCGACATAGCTAATATCAACGTATTTATCAAGCGTAACAAATACACACACGTGGGACTTACGATATCGTTTCGTCGATCTCGCTCGTACATCGATACGTCACTCGACTTTTCGACGTCGTGACGCCACGTACGTGGTCTTGGAACAATCGCGATATACCTCGTTCATAATTTATTCGTCGATTGTTCGACGAAAACAAAGCGGCTTCGTTCCGCTACGTCGTCATTTTTATTAAATTTTTTTATTTCGTTTCGTGCTTTTATTTTGTTTTTCGTTTGTTTTTTTTTGTCATTTCGACGGGTGCTCGACGTTTGCCAACCGGAGTACCCGGAAACGTAATGTAGAAAATATAAATAAAGATAATAAAATAGACAACAAAAACATGCCAAAGCTTATTCAAACTATTTCAATTTCAGGATCCTCGTGCGAATTTTCATGTTTTTTTTTTGTGCTTTATGTACATAGCGACGAAACGAGAAAACAAAACGGGGCTAAAAAGCGTTCGAATATTTATACGCGAACGAATGAGAATTTTAATTGAAGAATGTGACTAGAAAAAAGTTTTTTATCTCGTTCGGTCCGACGATTTTTAATTCAATTGCAGAGCCGTTGATCATTTTATGAAAAAAGAAAAAAACGATGGTGGTCGATGAGAGACAGCGAAATAACAAAATAAATGCATTCCCGTAGTGGGTGATTCGTTTATTTATTTATTTATTTATTTTTTCGTTGTATTTGTTTTTCTTTCTCGAAAAATTGAGGTTCGCCTCGGTCTATCGAATTTTCGAATATTTCATATTTAAACGCGCGGCTATCAAGCTCGCGTTACGTTTCGTCGATTATTTGTTCTTTTCGGTCCGATGACGAACCGACGTCGAGAGTCTACCTCGTCGTCGTGTTTATTTCACCGTCGGTCGTACGATAAAAATCAATTATTTATTTTCTTTTTTTCCGATCTTTCGGCGGCTCGATCCTATTTTAGCTCGTCGCCGTGGTGTTCGTTCATAAGTAATATCCGGTCGCGGTGATAATGAACAGTCGCTTGAAGTGGTGTGAGATGGAACTGGGGGGGGGGGGGGCAGCGACGAGACGAAACGAGAAAATCAATAGCGGTCTCTCGCAACGTTGACGTTGACTTTCTCTCTCTCTCTCTCTCACACACACACATTCTCTGTCGCGATTCAGCTGCGTGACAAAAGCAGCTTTGTTACATTTCCTGAAGTGTGCGCCGGCGATCGCGAGTAAAATCAACGACACGATTTACACGAGCGATAATCGCTTATAATTTCAAATCGATCCGTCGACGAACTAATCTCGCGCGTTTCTCGAACGATTTTCGTTCTCGTCCGTGGCGTTAACGATCCGCGATTCACGCATCGTCGATACGAAACAACGAATTTTACGGCGTGGTTTTGATATTCGGGTGGATTTTAATGAGAAACGAAAAATCGTCATTAGTTCGTATTAATTAGCGATTTTTTTATTTTTCATGGGAATATTCGTATCGGAAGAATTTTTTTAAATTTCTTTCGGTCGAATCGATAATCGATAATTGATTTTTATTTTTATTTTTTATTTTTATGTTTATTGCAAAATTCCTAATCAGTTTTACGAAAATTCCGGTTAATTGAATTTTCCATCGAATCAATGATTTTACGTTGAAATTTTGTTAATTCTCGGACGGCGTAACGAGGGTACCCGGATTGATATGCAAATATTTCAAATTGGATACTACAAACGCCAGGCTTGCGCTTACATACCGATCGATAATCCGGAAGAATTTATGCCCTTGCGGTAATTGAAATCCCGAACGGCGATGCCGGAGAAGCCTCCATTACACTTGCGGCGATTATCAGTTCAGGAAGACGACAGATACAGAGGGAGAGAGAGAGAGATGGAAAGAGAGAGAATGAGAGAGACGTCGGGAACCTGAGCGTTATCCTATCCCTTCGTGGGCCTGGATTACACGGCACGGGCTCGACACGAAGCGAACGTGCTGGCAGGTTCACGTTCATATCTACTGTACACACACACACAAATGCACACCCACGTACATAGAAGTATATATATATATATACTCCCATATATATATATAAATATATATATATACACTTCCATATATATATATATATATATGGGAGTGTGTGTGTGTGTGTACACAGTTTACTCGCTCGAGGCTTTACGATAGCAATTTGTGGGGTCCGATAACGGCCTCCAGGTGACACACTACCCCCACGTCGAATTTTTCGTTTACACGAAACAAGTACCAATCGCACTACCTTTTACCGTGGGGGCTCGAACTTTTCGCGAATCTTTCGGTGAATTTAAAGTAAAATAATAAACAAAAAAAAGGAACTATTAATAAATTTGCTCGTTTCTTTTTTTGTACGAAGATTTGTTCATATCGCAAGTTTCTCGAGATCAACAGCAAAAGAAAATTTTGAAATCGTCCGAAAAAATTGTAGTTTTAAAAATTTTAATTGAGTCGAATAAAATAGTTACTGAAAAATTGAGCAATAATATGATATTTCGCGAATTTCTCTGAGAATTTTAAAGTAACATAAAAAAGATGAACAATTAATAATGTCTTTCCTTGATTTTTTTAAATTAATATAAAAAATATATATGAAAAATTCAACAATGATAATATTCGATATTTCATTGATTATTTTCGTTATAAAATATCACAACCCCTTGGTTATAACTTTCGGTATTGATTTTCCTAACGAAAATCACGAACGGTAGCTCGGCCTGGCTGTGTCGCAGTTCGATCGAGTAATTCTGGTAGACCGGCTTGTTTTACCTCGCGACGATCGTATTACACGATCGCGTGTGAATTCAGGTTCGCCGTACACGTCTAACGTACCTGCACTTGCTTCACGAATCGCGTCGATACATAAAGCTTTATATCGTTAAGTAGGTATTAGAGTATTCTCGTGCCTTCGTGTTTACTCGGGACTCGTGAGCGGAGGTGCCTTATGGCGCGAAACGAGACGGTACTCGCCATATAATACGCAAATACATGCATGTATGTATTAGCCTGTACATACATATATATATATACACGTGTAGTACCTATCTCAAAATGTACAGTACCGGTCTTTATGCTCAATTCGAGGTTACGAGACCGATTATCGCGTCACGAACGAGCCAACGATCGAGGACGATTCCGGTAGGCGAGGCTTGTCTCTCGTCATTAATTTGTCTCTGTCATCGCCATCGTCTTCATAGATAAACGCTAAGTATCTTACGTATGTGGGTTAAACGCGTCTATAGCCGTCTTTGAATTTCTTTTCTTTTATTTCTGTGTTTAAAATTTTTTTTTTTTGTTGTCATCGAGCCATAATTGAAATCTGTTTATCAGAGCTCTTAATTACTGCCGAGAACTAACGGACGTAATGGAGATAAGAGGAGATAACAAAATATCTAGATATGTCAAATTTGACAAAAATAAATCGACTTTTTATTTGTTATTTATTATTTAATTGAAAAATGATTTTTGATTATTTGCGGAAAAATTTGTAACTCGACTCGTCTTGAATATCGAGACTGCGTATCTTCGTTGCCGAAGACAAGAGTATAAAATTATCTGGAGAATTTTTTATCGCAGGATAAAAAAAGAAATTCTTTTTTTTCTTTCTTTCTCATAAAAAGACTTTTTTCCTTCGGTCGATGGTTCGTTAATATATGCAAGTGGTAATCCCGCGTCGTAATTCCAAGGTGCACAGTTTTATTTCAATACCATTATATATTCAAACCAGTCCGGGATTGAGAAAACTTCGTTCTTTTTCATCCCCTCCGCTCCCCCTTTATCCACTTCTTTATTCTTCGCTTCTGCCGGCGATCTCCCTTCTCTTTATTTCGAAGGCGCGTATTATGTATAAAAAAAAGAACAAGATCTGTGAATGAGAACGTGTATTTCCCCAACGGGCGTTAGACGTGGATACAGAAAAGGGAGAGCTTGAATGGCTCTCGGAGCACTTAAATTCGTCACTACGGGTACGTATAATAGCGGGTAGCGCACTGAGGAACCGGCCATTTCCCCCACCCCTTTCTTCCATCGTAGCCCGGCACACGATATACCGGACCGGGTTTTGTACAGTCCGTAAGAAATTTTTCGTTTTTTCCTTCTCTTCTTTTTCATTCTCGCCTTTATTATTTCGCTCTAGTTTTACAACCGGGACGATCGACTCGTTCGAAAATATTTTATCTAAAAATGGTAATTTTTCGAAAAACGATCGTTAAAAATTAATTCACAACGAATTTCGATAAAACGTGATTAAAATTTATAAATCGAATGTGCAAATATCGAGATAAAATAAGATAATATTATATTTTTTTCATTCGCGATGATGTTCGCTCAATGTCAATATTCGCGTATTTTATTCTACGTGGGAATAAATAACGAGCTTGTCCACCGCGAAGTATTAAACGTCGTGACAAAATCGTTCTCGTTTTATCTCGATGCGTTGTATTTTGTCTTCGACAATTTTCGCCGGTACGTTTTGTCTCGTGCGTTTGTTGAGCGTGTTCGCTGATGGACTTTGTCCGGGTCGGACGACCGAATGTGCGAATAGTGAGATCCGACGAAACGAAAAAAACGAAAAAAAATGGAAGAGGGGAGGGGATGGAAATTAGTAAGAAAAAACGGGAGTGTGGCGCGCGCGTGGAAAAAAAAGAAGACAAAGAGACGTATGTCGTTAACGCAAACGCAAAACGCTACGATACTCGTGTCTCTTCTTTGGCGTGTAATTTTTTCTGTCCGTGCGTCCGTCCGTATTCTAGCGCGGTGTTGGAGGGAATCGAGCTCGACGCGATCGTGTCAGGTCTTCGGTCGAGACGTCTCTCCCGTGTCGTTCTCGTCGCCTCACAACGACGCGACCACTTCCGAAGGAGTGGCTCGGGGGCTTTGTGGGAATATCGAGGCTGTGCACGATCTTCGTCCGAGAAGTGGCCTCTTTCCGTCATTTTCTTCGAGACTTACACCTCGCGGACGGACCTGAAAATGATGAACATTTTTTGTTGTCGAAAATGATTTTAAAAGATTATATTTTCATGGGAAATTTTCCGTACAACATAGAAATCGTGGTTATTCCTTCGATAGTTGGAAATTAATGGACGAAATCCCGAAAATAGTGTGAAATTTTGGGTTTTTTGGATTTTTTACCTATTATTTTTCGTCATCGGAAATTTCTCGCGCATCACGAAAATCATGGTTATTCCTTCGACAGTTCGAAATTAAAAGACAAAATCTTGAAAAAAACTGCGAAATATCCCGTTTTTTCGATATTTGACCTATCAATTCTCATGCGAGAGTAAAACAATTGCAATATTCATGATCAGCGAGAAATTTACGATTTTATGTCACTGACGGAAATGGTTCAGGAGGAAAACAAATTTATCAAAATTTTGTCGTTCCTTTTTCTCCCGAACGATTTAAAAAATAATCGTCGCAAATGAATTATCCCTCCCACAAATCTTCGCTCTTATCTCGAAAACGTTTCTTTTCTTCTCGGTATCAGTTCGGTCGTTCGACAGTTTCGTCATCGACAGTTTCCATTCGTCCACTTCAGCGTTCGAGAGTTCGAGCGTAGGAATCGCGTTCCTTCGACCCTCGTCGATTTTCCGTTGCATAGCTTGCCGCCCCCACCCCAACCCCATCCCTCGAATAACTGTCTACCCAAAGTATTTCGCTCGCTATCTGCCGCGAACCATCCTCGTCGCGTATTCGAACAGTTAAGGTGTACCGAACTGGAGACAGAATGGTTGAGAGGTCGTCGAATCTATACGGGCCAAGCTGTCTCGCAGATTGCGCGAGTGCCAAGCGGAAGGTTCGATCGAACCCACTTCGACTTTGCAACT